>JAPYYW010007447.1:2946-14522 GCA_030522545.1 Cremastinae sp. A BG-2022a
GATTCAATTAGTAACAACTTTTTCTAATGAATTTAAGCTGTAAAACCACATGGTATTGATAAAAACTATGTTAAAAATGTTTAATGTAACTGTCATAGACGTATACTATCTTAAAGACCATTTTTTCTAGACATCCTTAATTCTTCTCGTACACTTCTCTGCCATCTTTTGGGACATACAACACGGGGTCCAAAGGCCCCCATCGATTTTTTAATGCTTGTAATATAAGACTATATATTTGTCCGATTTGAAAAAAAAATGCGGCTTGAATGAATAGAATGAAATTAGAAGAAAAATGAAGGTTGTCAAAAAAGCACGAAAACGAGCACAGTTATGAAACATATAGTCTTTTTTACAGAATAAAAGCGTTTGGTGGCCACTGGTCCCCCAGATATACGAGAAGAATTTAATAAATTAAAAAAATAGAATAAACATTACATATAATACGACTTGAAAGAAGTTTTATGCAAATATTCAACGAAATTTTACATAAGCGTGACTTTTTGACAGATCTATATATATACAACGATAAGAGGACTCGGGCATTTACGCAACGGCGGCTTTTATGAAAAAAGAAACGTAGAATTTAGAGATACGCACAGTAAATAGTCGAGTACGAAAAGAGTGCAAAAGGAAAAAAAAAGGAAAAAAAAATGTGCACGCGATGTGACGGTCGCTCGAATGCCAGGGTTATAGACTCATACCGTTATCCAAGAGATCGCGCATCGGCTCGATGAACGGCTACGCCTTTATAAATATAACGAACTCGATGTAATAAGCGAGAAACGGAGCGGGCGTGACGACGACGACGACGACGATCGTTTATCGCGTATCGTGACAGCCAACTCGCGATAAGCCCCAATCGTCGTCAGCTCGATAGAAATTTTTCGTATCATTTCGTATGAATCATCATGATGAAATGAGAATAAAAAGGAGACAGTTTTTATTTGAAAATGGATATTGCGTCTACGTCTATGTATTTTCATTCAGAAAATCTATTCTTATATATAGTTGTATCGTTGTAGTACAAGACAACAGATTTTGTTTAAAGTAGGTCTATCATAAAATCGTTTTCCTATAGGATTTTGTTGAAAATTTGGAAAAACCTTCTTTAAGGTGATGCCGTAGATGTATCACGTGACACAAAATACAATTTGCTCAAACATGCAAACTATTGATATTTCGTCAAAATCCAAAGATCAGCCCATTTTTGCCATTAACCTGCGTGGGCTAAAAAAATATTATTCTCATTCCAACTGCCTGGGATCTGCGGCATCGTCTTAAGGTAGTTATATAGTTTTATCGATTATTGATATATTAGGAATATACGTACCAAATTTGAATAGGTTTCACCACGTAGAAATTGAGATATTTATTGTTAAAGATCCCTATTTTCAGTGCTCCCCCATAAGAGCCCGTGTTAAATATTGCCATTTTTAATCTTAAATATCTTGAAATCTAGATGGTAAACCTTCTTAAAATTTAGCATAGCTTTTTATTGTACTTCAAAGAAGCTTCCTTTACTTTTTTTAAAAAATCCTAAGATTATGAATTTTTTGTTTTTCATACATACGTAGCAAGTACAGGTTACCTGCAAACATTTTTCTTAATTGACTTAAGTTGAAAAACCACATCGTATCGAGATAAATTGAACTAAAAACTTTTGATTTGACTGTACTTATAGAACTGCCTTAATACAATGTACAATTGTATGTCAATTTTAAAGAGGTTTCACTACGTATGGTAAACGTCCTAATATAGTTGGACACTAAAGGTACGTGTATCAAAAAATCGTGTTCTTAGGATCTTGTTGAAAATTTGCAAAAATTTTTTTTAATACAATGTGCAATTGTATATTAGATTTTAAGAAAGGTTTCACTACGTAAAAATCGAGATACTATTTATTGTCAAAAATCACTATTTTTTGGCAATCTCCCATAAAAGCACGTGTTAAATATTGCGATCTTCAACTCTTGATATCCTGACTTCTGGGTAGTGGAATTAGTAGTAAGTAGTAGTAAGCTGTGCTTAGGATTAAAAAAAATTAAAGTTAATTTCTTAAATGTACTTCAAAGAGCTATGCAAAATTTCAAGAAGTTTCACTAGCAAGAAAGTCAAGATATTTAGAGTCGAAGATCGCAATATTTAACACGTGCTCTTATGGGAGAGTACAAAAAATAGTGATTTTTGACAAGAAATATCTTCAGTTCTATGATGTAAAACCTCTTAAAATTTAATATATAATTGCACATTATATCGAAGAAGGTTTTTGTAAATTTTCAATAAAATCGATGTTATAAATCTATCTAGAAAAATTTGATTTCTCATCATGGGCGTTGTATTTTTTAAATATAGCAGGGCACACTTGAAGTATTCTTTACTTTTAAAGTGAGGTTCAAATATTAAATTGCCATATAAGAATTTTTATTTACAAGATTAAAAAACAATAACTTTTGTATACAAAAACATATTTTCATAAAAATTCCATTTCTCCATTGCTTAATAAATAATAATGATAATCATGAACATTATTTCCATAAAAACTACCAAATGTCTCTGAACAAAATCCTTAAAAATCTCAAACTTCAATTAAATAAAGAAAAATTATATACAATATTTTTTTGCCCATTAAATAAATAGTTTTAACTTTATATAAAAATCCATAAAAAGACAGTTTCGACGACTGATTCTTGAATTAATTAATTTTCAATCAATACAAAATAATAATTACTTATAATAGACAATTAAATGAAGAAAAATAGTTGTATAAAATAATATTTTATCTAGCCCATTAAATAAATCGTTTCGTAAATCGAAATATTTCGTTTTACGTAGAGTCGAGTTCGTAATGTGAATTTGTATAAAAATAAAAGAGTGCCTGTCTCACTTTGAACCTCGATGACCTCATCGCTAACTTATTCTCCTTCTCTGTCTTATCCCTTCTTCCCTCTTATGTGAGTTATTGAATACGAGGGCCAATAAGAGGGTACAAGCACATTGCGTTCGCGACTCCGTTTGTCTCGTTGAGGAATCAGACAGTTTGTCATTTATATAACGACATCCGAAATACAACGACTGTGGAAAAAATGATAAATAGCGTCAGTCTCACTTTATCTTTTTCAAGATATGGACCCTCAGCTATGAAATTTCATATACAGATACAAATTCGATTTTAACTAGAATTTATCTAAATATGTATGTATTTTAACTAGAATTTGTCTAAATATGTATTTTAACTATAATTTATTTAAATATTTATTTTAACTAGAATTTTTTTAAATATTTATTTTAATTAGAATTTTTTTTAATCTTTTTTTTTTCTTTTATAAATCTCAATTACAATGTCTGTACAATTTATTATCAAGATTTTATTGGAAAATTTCAAAAAATGTACAAAATTATAGGCCAAAGCGTTTTTTCCGATATTAGTTTTTTTTTTAATTGATGTAAATTCACGAGGAAAAATATTATTCATCGACTATAACTCGTGAAAAATGTATAATAATTATTGTTGAGGTTGAAAAAGAAATTCGATTATTTCGATCTAATTTTTATAGATTTAATTCAATATTTATAATAGTTACCATCTAAAAAATAAAATACGAACATGTCAACCTAAAATATTTTCATAATGTACAAATCTAGTCTGTATAAATTTCGACTTTGACAATGTTTGTTTTTTTTTTTAATTGACACTTAAATGTAATTTCCAAAAATTTTGAAATTTCATACATTTTTTAAAGATAATTGATTAAAAATACATAATTAGAAATTTTTTTAATTGCTGATGAATTTCAGATGAAAAATTAGACGAAATGAATTTTATTAAGAATCTTTGACGTGAAAAAATCGCGTTGAGAAACAGGATTGAAGGAAACGAGATCTCGTTTCTCGTCGGTATAGCGATCAAACGGAGACGCTCATTCGAGTCGATCCGATCTTACGCACGATCGTTCACAAGACGACCTACATCCTGGAGAGGAAGGTAAATCCGGTTAATTTTATCGGCTAGACTGATCTCCAAAGATGTAGGACATTCCTGAAGGACGACAATTGATACTCACTTAAGACAGTTCTATCAAAAGTAGCAAATTTTATTAATTAATTTAAGGTAGTTCTATGTTGGTACATTCAAATAAAAAGTTTTTATTTCAATTTATCTCGATACCATGTGGTTTTTGAGCTTGAGTCAATAAAAAAAAGTTTTTGCAAATTGTTTCAAGAACAACATACTCAAAATTCAAGGTCATCCAAGGTGACCTGTACTTGTTAAGTATGTATGAAAATTTTTAAAATCATAATCTTATAGGAATTAAAAAAAAATTAAAGGAAGCTTTTTTGAAGTACAATAAAGAGCTATGCTAAATTTTAATTTTAAGGGCTCTTATAGTAGAGCACTGAAAATTGAGATTTTTAACAATAAATATCTCAATGTTTACGTAGTGAAAGCTTTTAAAATTTGGACCACATATTTAGATCACATCCAAGAAGATTTGTGCAAATTTTCAAGGAAATTTGTCGAAATTTATTTTTCACGAGAACTACCTTAAAACTGCATATCGCTGTTTATTTCAGACTTTGATGGTCCGTAAGTATACAAATTACTGAGTCTAGAAATTCGATTCTAAAGATTTTTTTTAGAGTATTTTATGCCCTACAATAATATGTGGGATTTAAATTTTTTGCTCAAACCGTTCAAAAGTTATTCCATTAATAATAAAAAAAAACAATTTTTTACATGTTACTTTTTTACATAACGAAATAATAAAAATTCGTTCAAATTTGGAGAGGATATTCTTTCATATGAAATACGTAAACACGTTTTCAGTGTACTGATTGGCGTCTATATGACATTGATAATATTTATACACTGAGAACAGATTTAGTTGAAAATATTTCGTCGAAACAACACTTGTTTATATGAAATAATAAAACTTCAGTTGAATCACCCAAGAAAATTTAGTACAATATGCAAAATAATATCGTTGAACGTATCGAAATAAATATTTTGTCGAATCAACCAAATTTCCTTGTCAGTGTACTGACTGGCGCCTATATAACATTGATAATATTTATAAAATTGAGAGCCTTGGCAGACGTAAACTCAGGGCATGCCAGGTGAGGGAAAATAATAGACCTTGATTTGAACCCACTCTCTCATGCTCCAAAAAGTGAATTAGTCAAATTTATCGAAAGAAAGTATATACTTTGACAGTTTTTATATACTGACTGGCGCCTATATAACACTGATAATATTTATAAAATTCAGAGTCCTGGCAGACGTAGACTCAGGCCATGCCAGGTGAGGAAAAATAATTCCGTCTCAAAATAAATGAGACATCTTTTCAGTGCGGGATGATCGCCCAATGGGTACGTATAGACGAGTCAGGCGATGACCTAAAGATATTAATCGTTGCATCGCTTCTGTACAAGCTTTGGCACAACGAATGTCGAGAGATGAAAGTATATCGAGAAACGGGTTGTGGAGGGAAAGAGGATTCGCCCGGTCGTCCCGTATCGACGATGAAGCTTTCCCTCGGTTTGACCATCATCATCAGCGTTTGACTCGAGAGCGTCTTTCACTCTGCGACATGGGAAAACGACAAGATCGAGCCCCGACGAGAGAAAGAGCGAGCGAGAAGAAGAAATATAAAATGCGAGAGAAGAAGGATTGCCGAGTGTGCCCGCTCCGTGTCTGCGAGTCTCTCGAGGTCGTTCACCCGGACTCGACTTACAATATATATACACTCGCAATTACGATAGAATGAATATATGCAATACAGTGAAATATAATAAAAATTATCCCTGCCATTTTTTTTGTTTTTTTTTGTTTTTTTCGTTATTGCTATAACTAAGGTATACTTAGTTACACTTAGGTACTAAGGTATTTAGGTACTTAGTTATACTTAGGTACTAAGGTATTTAGGTACTTAGTTATATTTAGGTACTAATGTATTTAGGTACTTAGTTATACCATAACTAAGGTACTTAGTTATACACTGAAAACGAAATTTGGTTGATTCAACAAAATATTTGTTTCAATACGTTCAACGATATTATTTTGAAAATTGAACTAAATTCTTGGTTGATTTATTTCAAATAAACAAGTGTTGTTTCAACGAAATATTTTCAACTAAATTATTTTCAACTAAATCTGTTCTCAGTGTACTTACATTGAAAACGAAATTTGGTTGATTCAACAAAATATTTGTTTCAATACGTTCAACGATATTATTTTGCAAATCGAACTAAATGCTTGGTTGATTTAACTGAAGTTTAATTATTTCAAATAAACAAGTGTTGTTTCAATGAAATATTTTCAACTAAATATTTTTCAACTAAATCTGTTCTCAGTGTAGGTACTAAGGTATACTTAGTTATAGCAATAAAGTAGGACGTATAGTCCAAATAGTTGGATGTGTACCAAAACTAAAGGATGCTTTCTATAAGGTAAACATTTCAATGTAGTTGGACACTTGTATTTCTATTAAAAAATCGTTTTCTTAGGATTTTGTTTAAAATTTGGAAAAATCTTTCTTTGATACAATATGCAATGTGCATAATTGTATATTAAATTTTAAGAGGTTTCACTATACATGGAACTCGGACTCGACTTACAATATATACACTCGCAATTACGATAGAATGAATATATGTAATACAGTGAAATATAGTAAAAATCATCCCTGCCAATTTTTTTTTTCGTTATTGCTATAACTAAGGTATACTTAGTTATAGTAATAAAGTAGGACGTATAGTCCAAATAATTGGATGTGTACCAAAATTAAAGGATGCATTCTATAAGGTAAACGTTTCAATGTAGTTGGACACTTGTATTTCTACCAAAAAATCATTTTCTTAGGATTTTGTTTAAAATTTAGAAAAATCTTTCTTTTAATTTTAAGAGGTTGCACTATACATAGAACTCGAGATGTTCATTGTCAAAAATCATTATTTTTTGCAGTCTCTCATAAGAGTACGTCTTAAATATTGCGATCTTCAACTCTTGATATCTTGACTTCTGGGTAGTGAAATTTGTTGAAATTTTGCATAGCTCGTTATTGCACTTCAATTTTCTATCGAATTGATATATTTTCAGGCAATTTTCCAGACTTTGACATTCTGTTACAACCTCCTTTTAAGGTAGTGCATACATTCATGACAATCAAATAAAAAATGTGGATCTTAGTTTTTCTCCGCACGATATGGTTTTATAGTTTTACAGTTTATTAGAAAAAGTTGTAACTAATTGATTCAAGACCAACATACTCAAAAAAAATTAAATGTCATCCAAGGTGATCTGTACTTGACACGTATGTATGAAAATTAGAAAAAAAATCTTTTTGGGATTAAAAAAAAATTAAATAAAGCTTCTTTGAGGTATTATAAAAAGCTGTACCAAATTTCAAAAAGTTCTACTTCTTACAAGTCAAGATATCAAGAGTTGAAGATCGTAATATTTAACACGTGCTCTTATACGAGAGTAGAAAAGATTGTGATTTTTGATAATTAATATCTCGAATTCTAATCAGAGAAACTTCTTAAAATTTAATACACATAAGGACATAGCATTAAAGATAGTTTGTAAAAAATTTTAACAAATTCCTTAAAAAATCGTTTCGTGAATGTATTACCTTAACCAAGCTTCGATCTAACATAAGTCGAGAATGACAAAACTAATTCAAATACTGAATCTGTGAAAATTCTCGTACGATAATTTCTTGCACAAGCTGCATTACGACGAAGAATTTTCTAATTTATGCAGAGGCTGCGGTGGGAGTGAGAGTGTAGGATTTGCGCAGGTGCAGTGTACACAACAAGTCTATCATTACGAAAAACATTGTTTTTCTATTTTACAAATAATCAATGACGCAAATTCTTTTCCCGTGCAAAGTTTTTATATTACAGATTTAGCAAAACAGTTGAGATGAAAAGTTTAGTGTTTAGGAAAAAGTTTAAAATTTATTTTTTCAATTATGGTTGCAGGTGGTCGAATGTGAAATTATGTCAATATTAAAAATTGCAACGATGCAGGAAAACGTACTATTTACATTGTAAAATATCAATAAACATTTTCATGAAAATATTGTTCTTGAATTTTACTTACGTTTTTAGAAAAATGTATTTTAATTATGAACTGTAAGTACTATCCATGATAAAAGTAAGTTTTTTTATAATAAATTGGAGAAATTTTGACTTCATGTTTTTGTCATTAATTTGTCAATTTTTTTCTGTTAGCTGTAATATCGATTAACAATTCGAGCACACTTTTTAATCAATTTTGACATTTTGTATTGTTTAAACAATTAAAAATTTTAATAATGTAGTGAAACCTTTTCAAATATGAAACTTGTTATCGAAACCATTTATCTAAAATCTGATAAAAATTTAACAGTGAGTCATCGCCATTTTTGTTAGTATCTAGAGTCAATATATGAATTTCCCATAAAAAAACAATGTTGAAATTCTCAAAATTTGAAGTTTGATACCTCTCAAACCGATTGATGAATTTTTTTCAAATTTGCCACAAAAATTTTTCACATATTTCTCAACATGATATCGAAAATATAACCACTCGTCACCATTTTTCAAATCACGCCAATTCATCATTAATGGACCATAGTACGAAAACTTTTAACTGGGAAAACGACTTAATTTCAATCTTACGAAGCGAAATTTATAATCAATAAACTCAATCGTTTTAAACGATTAAATATATTTTATAAAATATGTTTAACGAAGATATTCATTAAAAAGTTAGTTGGGATTGTTTTTTAATAAATAAAAATGGGAAGATAAGAAGTTTTTCATCTTTATCTCATCAGATAGTGAATGTTGACGAAATTTAACAGCGATGTAAAAAAGAAGCTTTATTTACCTGATTATAAATTTTTATCGATTTCCCAGTGTTAATTTCTCACTTTTTTAAACTTTTCATGTAACTTTTTTTTCTTGGTACATGCATGTCCAATATTTGCTCAAAAACTTACCTAGCGAGACTGCGTTTACTAGATTTCTCAATGAAGTTGGAATTTTTCTCGATTCCGGGATTCCTGATTGGTCTGGACTTTCGGGGTCCGAAGAATGCGAGGATTGGTTCTGTTTGCCGTCTTGCTGTAGCCGGTGTCGTCGATATCTTTGAAATTCGTTTTTGCCTAAAACGAATTTTTTTTTAATTCAAAATTTAAATTTAAAATTTAATTTAATTTAAATTTAAAAACCATAAAAGATTCACAAGGTCTATTTTTTTAATAACAAACAAAACTTTTTTTTATTATAATTAAAAATTATAAAAATAAATTTTTGATTTACCTACAAAATACTTATTTTATATGTACAAATTTATTAATTTTCTAATATAAAAGTTTCATGTTGTGAACGACGTTGCCAAATATATAAGAAAAAAAATAAATATATTTTATTAAAGAAACACTGTAAATGTTTCTCAAGGTCTATTTTTTTAATAATAAACTTTTTTTATTATAATTAAAAATTATAAAAATAAATTTCTGATTTACCAATAAAATAACTTATTCTATATGTACAAGTTTTTTTTTTCTAATTTAAAAGTTTCATGTTGTGAATGGCGTTGCCAAATATATAAGAAAAAATAATAAAGATTTTTTAAAGAAACACTGTAAATGTTTCACAAGATCTCTTTTCTTATTACAAATAAAACTATTTTTTATTATAAATCAAAATTATAGAAATAAATTTCTGATTTACCCACAAAATACTTATTCTATGTGTACAAGTTTATTAATTTTCTTATTTAAAAGTTTCATTTTGTGAACGACGTTGCCAAATATACATATTTTAATATTGGAGATTTTTGTAGCAATAATTGCTGTATAATCGTCTCTATCTCGTTAGAAAACTGCTTAATATTCTATGTGCATATTTTCTATTAATGAACAATGCGAAATATTTTTTTATTCAAATCTGTAATAGATAACAACAAAAAATACAAATAATTGTGTAACTTTATAAATTAAATTTTATTCAATGAATCTGGTATAATTTGACTTTCAAAAATCCTAGATATAAATTTTTTCTCCTAATTTTTGTTTGATTGGAGAATACTCTAAACAGCAATCTTCCATTTCATTTAAAATATAGAGCTGTAACTCTTTTTAAATATAGATCAGAACGTAATATTTACGTAATATTGATGTTTTTAATGTAAACATTATTCTACAATCTCTGAGAAAAATGTAGTGAAGAGACAATTTGTTTTAAATTAATAATTTTTTATCATCTTGTATACAAACATTATTTAATGATTTACAATATCGAGTAGAAAATATTTGAACATTTGTTTTAAAAGGATCGCCAATAACTAAATATAATTCACTACTTGTAATTATAGATA
Source organism: Cremastinae sp. A BG-2022a (assembly GCA_030522545.1). Lineage (NCBI taxonomy): Eukaryota > Metazoa > Arthropoda > Insecta > Hymenoptera > Ichneumonidae > Cremastinae sp. A BG-2022a. Next base: position 13,319 of record JAPYYW010007447.1, read on the forward strand.
AAATTTGTAAAAAAAAATTGGTCTAGGGGACACCCGGGTTTGAACCGGGGACCTCTCGATCTGCAGTCGAATGCTCTACCACTGAGCTATATCCCCTACTTGCTAAGTGATGACAATTTACACTATATCAAGAATCAAGTGTAAAAAATCATTTTACAAATATCAAAACCACGAGTTCATATTTTTTGTTCTTTATGTTTCCTTCAATGAGAATTGAGTATCATTGAAATAATTGGTAAATAAGCGTACTTGAAAATAAATAAAAATACGCCGATATTTAGAGTCCCTGAGACGACATCATGCGTCAGAAATACGAAGCTTATCAACAAGAAGATACCAACGGTCGATAAAGAGGGAAAATGCCTCGTTTATAAAATTATTATTTTGATATAATTAATTAAATTTTATTATATTAATATTAAACAGATTTGATAAAACCTTTTTTAATGAAATTACTCACACAGGCTTGTTGCCAACTGTTGTCAAGGTAGACGATCGAATCTTGCTCGGTTGGTTAACGCTGGAGACTCGAACTGCAGTTGATTTTTCGTTTTGATCTTTCTGAAAATACCATAACCAACGATGAATATTAGTTCAATAATTTTATTTACTGGTCATATTGATAATTTGTTACTTTAAAAAAATATATATAGAAGTAATTATATTATTAAAATAATCAATTAATTACATATGTTAAGAAATTTATTTCATCAAAGTAAATTTTATTCTATATTACATTTATCAATTAAACTATATTTGACTAAGTGAATTATATTCAATTAAATATTTTTTTATTGTAAATTTGAGGGAAAAAAATTGTTTATGTTGGTCTTTCATTATTGAAAAATGATTTAAATGAATACTGAATAGTTTCCTGAAATTGAATAAATTTTTACAACATAGCTTATATTAAATATATAAAAAAAATTATAATAAATTAAAAATCGTTTTATCGAATGGTTTAAGAGTCATTAAATTCAAAAGCTCTTGAGATTCAGTATTGCTACTTATCCTACATTAAAAAAAAATACATGAGGCCTCTAATCGATTCATCGGAATAGATTTCGCATTATCCGGAACCCATTCAATTTTGGCTAATCTCTAATCATAAAAAAAATTCAACGTGCGCTGCTTTCGAAATAAAATGACCTTGACGTTTGAATAATTAATTTCGTCTTGCAAAATTTTTTAGCAATTACCTATT
>JAPYYW010007454.1:0-11359 GCA_030522545.1 Cremastinae sp. A BG-2022a
ATTTGTCTGATGTATCGTTAGATAGTTACAAAATTCTGAAGGAGAAAACGGAGCTGTTCCCATGTTAATCTTATGGAAAATCGAAAAGTGCGATGCGCCCCCTGTTAAAATTTTTATAAAAAGCTGAAATTTGTACAGGCTTCATTTTATGTATAAATGAAACTTTCAAACCTGTTTCCGCGAAAAAAGAAAAAAAACTTATTTTTTTGAATCACCCTAATATATACAGTGCACGCCACTTGAAGTGGGACAGTTTAAATGGGGAGTGCTACGGAAACTGTCCCACTTCAAGTGGCGTGCACTGTATATATATCTTACTAATATATGAATGTGAATGTTTGTATGTTGGATATTTAGTACTCAATCACGCAAAAACGGCTGCACGAATTTAAATGAAATTTGTTATAGAGACAGTTTACGACGTGGATTTGAACATAGGCTACTTTATTTAAACTAATCGTGACCAGATGGCACGGCAGAGTATGGAATTCTATAAAAATGGACCTATCGACATGAAAATTGGTTTAAATACGTATTTAAACTTATAAAAAAATTTCGGGCTATTCATTTTGTTGTGACTTACCACCAGAGAGCAATTACATATATCAACATTTTTAACCTTCAATGGATGGCTAAAAAATTTGTAGTAATACGTAATAAAAACAAAAATGATTTTTTTTTACAAAACAGCTTTTTTAAATAAATGATTTTTTTGTTTTATTATGTTCCGAAATGGTAAATATAAAAAAGTAAAGATAATATTCATTCTGAATTAATGGTAAATTTCACGATTACTGCGAGGGCGCGAAGCGCCCGAGCTACTATAACCTGCTAGTATATACACTACCGCTCAAAATTTTGGATACACCAGTCGATATTTCCTACCGCACTTTAAGTTAGATAACTCTGCCAAAAAAAGATCTATCCTTTAAAAAGGATAGACCAGGCTTCAGTTTGCTCTATTAAAATTTTAAAAAAATGTTTTTCGACCCGGTACGGACTTTGGTTTGTGACCGTTTTTAGGTCTTTTTCCGACCATCGCGAATCAGGCGCACAATTTCAGGAAATTAAAAAAAAATTTTTGTACTACGAAAAATTTTAAAGGGGATGTAGAAGCTCTACCTTCCTCTTTTTAAAAAAAATTTGCGATTTTTTTTCGAAAAGTTACTTCATTTTTGGCTAAAAACGATAAATTTTGAAAAATTCAAAATAACCCAAGAACAATAGGGTTTAAGATAAAATGTTAAGGATACAAAAAGTTGCGTATTTTCATACTGCATCGCCTGGAATTTTTTCAGAATTTTTCTTTGAAATTTTTTTTTGGAATATTTTTTTCGAAACTTACTAGTGTACATTTTTTTTCAGGTCGATAAAATGTTTTAAGATGATGCAAAACACTTAATTTTGAGTAAATTTTCGAAAAAATCCCATGTTCGTATTTTTCAAGGAAATTAATTGCAATTTGAATATATTGTGCAGAGTACACTGTATTAGGGCGTGATATTCTTGGAATTTCAAAAAAAAATAAAAAAAACCAAAGTAAACAATTTTTTCCATTTTTTCGAATTTCAAAAAAATAAAAAAACCAAAGTAAAAATTGTTTTGTCGTCTTCAAAAATTTTAAGAACGTCGTGCATTAGTATAGTGTACACTACATATAACATATTCGAATTTCAAATTATTTGCTTAAAAAATATGAGCGTGGGATGTGTTCGAAAATTTACTCAAAATTAAGTATCTCACATCATTTGAAAATATTTTATTGACCTGAAAAAAAATGTTCACTCATAAATTTCGAAAAGAATACTCCAAAAAAAAAATTTTAAGGAAAATTCTGAAAAAATTACAGGCAATTCAGTATAAAAATATACAACTTTTTATATCCCTAACATTTTCTCTTAAACCCTATCGCTCTTGGGTTATTTTAAATTTTTCAAAATTTATCGTTTTTTGCCAAAAATGAAATAACTTTTCGAAAAAAATCGCAATTTTTTTTTAAAGAGGAAGATAGAGCTTCTACATCCCCTTTAAAGGTTTTCATAGTAAAAAATTTTTTTTTTAATTTCCTGAAATTGTGCGTCTGATTCGCGATGGTCGGAAAAAGGCCTAAAGACGGTCACACACCAAAGTCCGTACCGGGTCGAAAAAATTTTTTTTTAAATATTTAAATAGAGCAAACTGAAGCCTGATCTATCCTTTTTAAAACGCCGCTTCGGAAATTCGAATATCTTTTTTTTGGCAGAGTTATCCAACTTTAAGTGCGGCAAGAAATATCAACTGGTGTATCCAAACTTTTGAGCGGTAGTGTATATATATATATAAAGATATTATGCCCGAATAATGTCTTCCTCGATGTTGTTGTGTAAATGCAATTTGCTCGAGATTCCTCTCGTAGCATATCGATAGTATAATAGATGAAATATTATACTATAAAAATAAATAATAATAGATAAACGAAAAATGTACAATTTTTAGCGAAATGCCTGTACGTAAATTTTATTGAGAAATTGTGGAATGGAAAATCCCACATGCACCAAATTAGAAAATGATTTTTGATACCAGAATTTTTACAGTGTTACACGGTAAAATTTATTTTGTGGTCGTCTACTAAGTACAAGTGTGACTAAGTCACACTAAAAATTCCAAAGTCAGTCCGAATACTGTCCACAGTGTCACACTATAAAAATTCGTAAGTCGGTGCGTCTACTGTCTACAGTTTCCCGTTGTAAAAATTCATCAAAATATATGACAAATATTGATATTTTTTTACCGGGAGGCGCTAGTGATGGGAAATACTGTAAATTTTACTGGATTTCATATCAAATTTTACAGATTTCTTTTCCGTGTACAATCGTCACACTGTAAAAAGTCGAGGGTTGTTCAATTCACTTTTTCAAGTTTCACATTGTAAAAAGTCTTGGGTTACTCAATCTACTTTTTCAAGTTTCACACTGTAAAAATTCAAGAGTCCGTCTGTTTACTGTTTACAGTTTCACACTGGAAAAAATTCAAGAGTTCGTCTGTCTACTATCTACAGTTTCACACTGTAAGAATTCGTCAAGTTCTTAGCACGGATTCAATAGTTGCACATTGTTCATTATGTGAGATGTGGATTGCTCTTTTTCAGTTTTCCATTACAAATATTGATATTTTCTTAGCGAAAGGCACTCGCGATGGCAAATACAGTAAATTTTTATGAGTTTCACATCAAATCTTACAGTTTTTTTTCTCCGTATAATTTCTAGAACAGATGAATACATAGTTTATTCAAAAAGTTCCAGGACTAATATTTTTTAATGAAATAATCAGATTAGAAAAAAGTCATTCGATTTTTAACATCATATCTTTTTTGTCTTGTACAAATTTTATTGCACTCGTACAGCTGCTAGAACAACCTCGAAAATTATAATTTTTTTATTTACTTTCAAAGTGCTGGTCACATTCTTTTGAATTACTTTAACATCTTTAAAACGTTCGCTTTTTATTGCTATTTTTAATCCAAAGATTAAAAACTTCCGGTAAACCCAAGTTGTGTGAGTGGGGTGAAAGTAAATTGTAGTGATCCATTATTACACCAACAATTGGGCGATGAATATCGAAGAATGAGCCGCGCATTGTCGTGCAAAAGCAGTCAATCACTGATATAGTACGATTCCGATCCCTCATGTAAAATCCGCTTTAAAAGTTGATCCAAATAATCTATGTAGAATTCTGCATTTAAACGTTAACCAAGGGATACAAATTCGTTATGTATAATACCACGAATCAAGTTCAATAGGCATCTTTCTCGTGGAGTATCTTTCAATGACTGTTGATTGATCTTGAATAGCGCATGCCACTTAAAAATCTTGCTTTGGCGTAAACAGTCACCATACGCATTTTTTTATAAATCAAATGTTTTTAAATCAATTTTTGAAGTGAAACTTCTTATGTCCGAACAACGTCATTGTTTTGAAACATCAGGAAACTGATACATCAACAGAGCACTATAGCGGTATGGACAAGTCGAGGACGGGAGATATGTGCTAGGGATATAGGTCAATATGTTTATGCCTCGTGCAGAAAAATTAGTATGGCCCTAGAAGGGGCCCATTTTATGATATCAGAAGCCTTTATAGGACCTGAAATGGAATGTCTCGCTTCCTTAATAAAGCACCTTTATAGGAAGCCTCATAAGGATCGATTATGTATATTGTATGAACGCCCCATTAATAAAATTCCAATCCAAAATAATTATTTATTAAAAAAGAAAAAATCAATCATACAATAAAATCAACTGTGTTAATTAAAGAAAATTGAAAGTGAATATAATAATATAGAAAAAAAAATTCAATCAACGATTGCTCATTTTATTTATCATCGAACCTACTTATCGGACGGAGAATTTAACGCTGGACCTTACGCACGGAAATCTACCACCTTACCGACCTAGCTAAACTTATCACTAAACATTGAAGTACTTTTAAGGATATATAATCAGTGTTGCTGTATTTTTGTATCGAGCGATACTCGATACTTCGCTACAAATGTAGCGAAGTACTGAAACGGCTGCGCTACTCGCTACATAAGTATCGACGGCTTGCGCTACTCGATACAAATGTAGCGAAGTAGCGAAACCGCAGCGTTACTCCGCTACTTCATTATATTTGTAGCAACGTAGCGCTGTTTATGCAAAATAAGTATGTTTTTAAAGTTTTACGCTGAAAATCGGCGTGATTTTGCAAAATCGTATTGGAATTATGATTGTTTACTGTAGGTGAATTTTTATTGACAAATTCAATTTGTTTATGCAAAATAATGCGGATTTTGGAGTTTTAGGCTGAAAATCGGTGTAAATTTGCAAAATGATAATAGAATTATAATTTTTTACATTAGATGAACTTTTTTCAACAAATTCAATTTGTTTATGTAAAATGCAGATGATTTAGGAGTTTTAGGCTGAAAATCGGTGCATTTTTGTAAAATCATATTGGGATTATAATTGTTCAAACAGGGTAAATTTGTATTAACAAATTCAATTTATTTATGCGAAATACGATTGATTTCGAAGTTTTAAGCTGAAAATCGGCGTAAATTTGCAAAATGATAAGAAAATTAGAATTCGTTACATTAGTTGAATTGTTATAAACAAATTCAATTTGTTTATGTAAAATACAGTTGATTCCTGTATTTTAGGCTGGAAATCAATATAATTTTTCAAAACGGAATTCGATTTCGAACTTTTTATATAAGACGCATTTTTATTAACATATTCAATTTTTTTTTTTGCAAAATAAGGATGGTTTTTGGAGTTTTTAACTGCAAATCGGTGTAATTTTTTAAAATGGTAAAATAGAATTATAATTATTTGCATTACTTGAATTTTTTTAAACAAATTCAATTTTTGAATGTAGAATACAGTTGATTTCCGAGTTTTAGGCTGAAAATCGGTGTAAATTAGTATAATCATTTTTGGATTATAATACTTTAAACCGGGTAAATTTTTATCAACAGTTTATTTCAAAGTTTTAGGCTGAAAATCGATGTAAATTTGCGAATTCGACTATAAAATATTAAAATATAAATATACAGTCACGTTCAGATAAGTCGATCACCCTTGATTTTTGAGATCTCGTGTACGAAAATCGATATTGTTGATCGGTTTTCAGGTATTTCTTAGGAAATTTTATCAGTTTTCGAATGAGCTAAGACTCATTAAGGTAGGATGAAAATTAACAAAATGGCGGCGATTTTTCGAAAACGGGCATTTTTGTCAAAATAAAAAATCGGAATTTCGTGAAAAATTTGAGAAGATCGATCGAATAAATAAATAAAAGGGTAAATAAGGTATAAGTATAACTCTTTACGATTACAATGATCACCAACCAGTGACTGTTTGTTAATTATAGCCGAATTAATAGCGCATGTTGTTTTGAAAAATATAATCGGCTATTACTCGAAAACGGATCGGTCAAATTTACCCAGTTTTCGTGAGGATGTTTGTAAATACTTCCTTTTGACCGCGATGACAATAACTTTAATCTAAAAGAAGGATAAAATGGGAAGGGATATAATTTACGGTCTTATAGGAACCCCCGAAAATGTTAGAATGCAAATAACTTTTAACCTTTTTCGAATTCGTCAATAAAACGCGGTAACAATCGAGTTTCAAGCTCGAAAATTTCGAAAAAAGTGAAATGTTTTCAATGAGCGTTTGAAGGTAGTGACATCTGACATGAAACGATAACAGTCGATATCGCAGATACATATGTCACAGTATCACTTTTCTCCTGGCGATCTTTTTTACTTTGTCACAAACTCTCTTTCTCTTTTACTTATAATTATTAATATTAAAATAATAATAATAAATTAATTGATTAATAATCTTTTTAATCAATAAGTTTCCACGTTCTTTTCTCTCGTTATACTTCTTCTACTTATTTGATTTTTTTTCATTGACTCTCTTTTTCATGCTTTCAGATTTTCCTTTTTTCATTCTTTACGATTTTTTTTCGTTCTCTACCGTTTTCTCTCTTATTCTTTCTCATTCAAGTTTGCTCTTATCTCCTTTTTCTTGCCTTGTTTCTCGCTCTTTCTCTTTTTCTGCTCTATCTCTATTCCATTTTATAAACTAACAGAAAAAATTCTTTCTCCCTTTTTTTCATCTTTCTCGTTCTCACTTTTTTTCAATTCCTATCGGTTTTACTCTCTCCCTCTCTCTACGTTTCTCCTTTCACTCTTTTTAAAATTTTTTTCTTTCTTTCTCTCTATCTCGCTCCTTTAACAATTTTTTTCTTTTTACTGTCTTTCTATCCTAATGTTTCTCCTTCAACTTTTTTTTCTTTTTTCCTTTTTTCTCTCTTCCTCTCTCTCTCTTATTATATTTATCTGAACACACTATAACTCTAGTTTTACGTTGTTCCGCTCTTTGTAAAAAAGAACATTTTTTTTCATTATGTTTTGTTAAATTGTCTATGGGATAACCACGGAAAATAAATATATATCAATCAATCAATCTCTCTCTCTCTCTCTCTCTCTCTCTCACTGCACTGTGTTACCGGTTGTGAATGAAGTAAAAAATCTGGGCGTTATATTTACTTCAAATCTCTCATGGAACAGACATATTCTCCTCGTGTCTAACAAAGTGAACTTCACACTCTATCGTCTGAAGCACAATATGAACGCTCTATCCGAAAAACTTAAAATATCTCTGTTCGTTGCACTGATTTTCTCTATTCTCGATTATTGTTGTTTTGTTTACAATGATATGACAAACGAACAGAATCTGATCTTGGAGCGTCTAGTAAATAAGTGTATTCGTTTTATTTTTAATTTACGCAAAGATGTACACATTTCTCCTTTTAGAGAAGGCTTGGCTTGGTTATCAGTCAGACGTAGACGGAAATATTTCTTAGGGATAATGGTTTATAAGATCCTAAATAATAAAGCTCCAGATTATTTGAAGGATCTGTTTACTTTACTGCGTCCTTCTACTCGACCTTCTAGAGCTGCTGTCCCTCCCACTTTTCTTATCCCTTATCATCGTACATCAATACTCCACAACTCTTTCATGTTTGCTGCTGCTTATTTTTGGCATAATCTTCCGCAGTCCATAACAACTGCTTCTTCCTTATCTATCTTTAAACGTCGCAATGCAATATTGTAATGCAATGTTGCATTATTTATTTATTTTTATTAGTATTATTTGTAAGTCTAGGTTTAAGTTAGTTTTTAAGGTTGTATTTAGTGTTAAGTTCCATCCAATTATTCAAACTGTACTATTAACATTTAAACATATTTTATATCTTATTATATTTTTTTGTAATTGCCCATGGATTATTTTTCCAAGGCATAATAAATACATTCATTCATTCATTCTCTCTCTCTCTCTCTCTCTCTCTCTCTCTCTATCTATCTATAAATAAATAATTTAAATTTAAATCTATCTATAAATATCTATCTATCTCTCTCTCTCTCTCTCTCTCTCTCTCTCTCTCTCTCTCTCTCTCTTTGATATTGTGATATTTATTGTCAAATATCACAATATTTAACAGGAACTTATCGAAGGGTACTGAAAATAGTGATATTTACACGATCGATATGTCAAAATTCTAAGTGAGTTAGCCACTTGTGGGTGAAAATTAGCCATGCACACCAAGTTTTTACATTAATGAAAATTTTTTGTCAAAAAGTTCTGAAGAAAATTCAATTTTGTCTTGTCAGCATTTGCCTAATTTTTAATCAACCGATATAAACTTACAGTCACAAAAAGAAACTTTATTTATTATTGGTCCATATTTTATTTTTGGAATAATTTAAATTGTATTGATTTTTTTTATATTCCAAATTCTATAATACGACACTCTTTTCGAAAAAAATGTTGTTCTGAAAGAATACACACTTTCATTGCTTGGCGTCTTTTTTAAACTATTGGAAAAAGTTTTTTTTGGAAGATTTCACTTCTTTTTGTCTGTAAAAACGTGTATTATTATTGTATTATTTTATCCCTAAACTTGTGAAGAATTTTCGTTTCTGTTTCTGAAATAATACACACTTTTATTACTTGTAGTCTCTTTTTAATTTATTTATTGTAGGGAATATATTATTCATTATTATCCTGCCGAAAATATTATTTTTTGAAATAAATTAACTTGTCTTACCGCGACGTTCAAATTGAATTCGAACAAAATATTCGCGATTACGTCGTTTGTATTTGTATTCTTTTGCTTCATTTGTAAATTTTTCACTATCACTGCCACTATTTATTAATTGTTTGGGATTTCACTTAATTCACATTTATTCCAAATGTGTCTTAATGTCTTATCCTAATTAATCTTTGATATGTTAAAATGTATTTTGTAGGTTATTGAATAATTCCCACATATCAATGGAAGTAATAATAATAACGATGCATGGTTTGTGGCTATTTTCGTGGGGGGACATATGTGATACTGATATAGGGGACAGATGTGATATAGATATGAGGGGATATATGTGATATATTTATATATTCGTGAAACAAAGTGAAATTTTAAAGCATGCCAAATTACGAGATCTCATAAATGGCAAGACGGATTTTAATTAAACGAACGCCATTTGAAAGAAACAAATCGATTTAGCAAAAAAATGCCTGCAGATTTCCAGTTTCGTAAAGAGTTTCGGCTCTATTTTCACTTAAAATTGAAAAAAATTCAAACAAATTCAATCTTACTGGTAATAGACGCGGTTGCCTTGACGCTCTGACGTTGTGGATGTCGATTTTGCTTTTTTTATTACACTTGGCGTCAAGACACTACCGTGTCACTTGATCCCTTCCTATGTTATCCTTCTTTTAGATTAAAGTTATTATCATCGCGGTCAAAAGGAAGTATTTACAAATATCCTCACGCAAACTGGGTAAATTTGACCGAGCTGTTTTCGAGCAATAGCCGATTATGTTTTTCAAAACAACATGTGCTATTAATCCGGCTCCAATTAACTAACAGTCACCGGTTTGTGATCATTGTAATCGTAAAGAGTTATACTTATACCCTATTAACCCTATTATTTATTTATTCGATCGATCGTCTCTAATTTTTCACGAAATTCCGATTTTTCATTTTGAAAAAAATGCACGTTTTCGAAAAATCGCCGCCATTTTGTTAATTTTCATCCTACCTTAATGAGTCTTAGCTCATTCGAAAAATAATAAAATTTCCTAAGAAATACCTGAAAACCGATTAAAAATATCGATTTTCGTTCACGAGATCTCAAAAATCAAGGGTGTTCGACTTTATCTGAACGTGACTGTATATTTATATTTTTATATTTTATAGTCGAATTCGCAAATTTACACCGATTTTCAGCCTAAAACTTCGAAATCAATCGTATTTTGTATAAACAAATTGAATTTGTTGATAAAAATTTACCCGGTTTAAAGTATTATAATCCAAAAATGATTATACTAATTTACACCGATTTTCAGAATTTGTTTAAAAAATTCAAGTAATGCAAATAATTATAATTCTATTACCATTTTAAAAAATTACACCGATTTGCAGTTAAAAACTCCAAAAACCATCCTTATTTTGCAAAAAAAATTGAATATGTTAATAAAAATGCGTCTTATATAAAAAGTTCGAAATCGAATTCCGTTGTGAAAAATTATATCGATTTCCAGCCTAAAACACAGAAATCAACTGTATTTTACATAAACAAATTGAATTTGTTTATAACAATTCAACTAATGTAACGAATTTTAATTCTCTTATCATTTTGCAAATTTACACCGATTTTCAGCTTAAAACTTCGAAATCAACCGTATTTCGCATAAATAAATTGAATTTGTTAATAAAAATTTACCCGGTTTGAACAATTATAATCCCAATATGATTTTACAAAAATACACCGATTTTCAGCCTAAAACTACTAAATCATCTGTATTTTACATAAACAAATTGAATTTGTTGAAAAAAGTTCATCTAATGTAAAAAATTATAATTCTATTATCATTTTGCAAATTTACACTGATTTTCAGCCTAAAACTCCGAAATCCACCCTATTTTACATAAGTAAATTGGATTTGTCAATAAAAATTTACCTAGTGTAAACAATTATAATCCCAACCTGATTTTCCAAAATTACACCGATTTTCAGCCTAAAACTTCGAAACCAACGGTATTTTGCATAAACAAATTGAATATGTTAATAAAAATTCATCTAATGTAAACAATTATAATTCCAATACGATTCTACAAAATCACACCGATTTTCAGCTTAAAACTCCAAAAACATAATTATTTTGCATAAACAGCGCAACGTTGCTACTCGATACAAAGCGAAACCGCAGCGCTACTCCGCTACTTCGCTACATTTGTATCGTGTAGCGCAGCGATAGCGCACTACAAAAGTATCGAGCCGTGCCCATCTCTATATATAACAATACGGTTTCACCTATGGATGAATATAATTGTTTTTACTTTTCCAGTTAAAAGTGTTTTAAAATGTTGAATTATTTCATTTTTTTTAAATTTTGAATTATTTCAAATTTTTTAAATTTTATAATCGAGAATTAAAATGTAGTGAAATATTTAAAAAAAAATTTTTACATGACTGTTACATTACTATAACGACTATTGAAAGTAATATAGCTTAATTTAAATGCAATTTGTTTATGCAAAATAAGGATGTTTTAGAAGTTTTGGAAATTATTTACTTTAGGTGGTCACACCTCCGATTTGATTGTCCTTGAAATATGTTATTCCTGGGGCCATCACGAGCAAGAATATATATGTATTGTAATGTCGTGATCTTTAATCATTAAATAAGAATTCAACTCATATTTTTACTAAATTAATTATTTAAACCCGCACTGCACGTACACTTCCTAGACACGATACAT
>JAPYYW010007465.1:0-10393 GCA_030522545.1 Cremastinae sp. A BG-2022a
TACTATATACTATGACTATACTATGTGTGTCTCATACTGTCGTAAACTTTTTCAACGGACTGTCCCAAGACAACTCCCTTAAGCGAATATCGTAAAATCGAGATTGTCTGAATCGCCACTTGAAGATCGAGTGACATACAATATTTTTTATTATCCTTGTTCAGAAAGTTTAATTCGAGCCGAATGTAAAAGGTTAGCACTATTTGTAGCGCGTGTCATAATCAGTAGTGACTAGATTAAGGCTATTGGAAATATTCGGTTGATAAAAAAGAATTACTTTTCTTGACAGTTATTTTCATTTCTGTAAGGTTATATAAGAAACAGTACGGAAATGATGTGCTACTTTCCGGCCTAGGCCGGGAAAGTAATCGGTTTGGTAGAGCGTCTGGAAATCGACAATTTTCCGGACGCCGCCCAGTGCTTGAAAATTCAACTTTCTGAGCGAGGATAACAAAATAGTATATTACATACCAAGGCCAGTAAAGTAAGAAATGTCTCAGATCGCATGTAATTGTCGATAAACATGTGATCTGAGGCTTTCTTACTTTACTGGCCAAGGTGTGTATACTATTTTTCTGCCCTCCTGCTGGAAATCGGCAACTTCGTTTAGCGCAGCGGCCCGAAAGTTGCCGCTTTCCGGCCGGAGGGCAGAAAAATTCTTTCCGTGCATGTACACAGATAATTTCATGGCTATTGATACATAGAAATCACTTTTTCATTCCTTTGAAAACAGTTCATTGAGAAAAAGCTGAACAGCTTCTACATCCACTATTTTTTTACGGTTGGAGAAAGTGTATACCTTCGATTTTAACTTTTAATTTTTTTGAAAGAGAAAAGGGATTCGAGTTGACGTTAATCGTTCATTATATTGCGCGTCTCGTTCTCAATGATAAGCCGTGTATAGTTACATTAGTTCCTGCACATATCACAACTTGCATAATTAGTCATTTTATTTGAAAATTCTCTGGGCATAATTACTTTTTTTCCCTGACGTCTCTTCCAAAAATTCGGTCACAATATATATCGTCGAGACTTTAATTCTCACTTTCAAGGGTCCAGTTGAACTTTCATTCGAAAAAATTTCACTCGAATTTTTCGATTAAATTTCTCTAAAGGAGTCCAACTACTTCACCACAAATAATTAAGCGATTATATGAATTATATGAAGCGTCTCGCTCGGAGATGATAAACCGTGTAGAAAAGTTAGTTGCTGCACATATCACAACTTTGAGAGTACTTTTTTTGTTTACTTAAATATCCATGGTTGCGTCCCTCGTGGGGACAACAAGTTCTTATGAAAGATTTAAAAAATTTGACAATTTTCAACAATTTCTATCTTATCGATTTCCAGATGGTAAAACTTCGTTAGATTTTATACACGTTTTCATATAACATTAAAAATAATCTTGATGAATTTTAGCAAAATTTTTTCAAATCTGTTTCAAGAGATTTTGTAATTGTACTACCTTAGATATAGCATAATTTTTAAAAAAGTAATTAATAAAGAATCGTTTGAAGCAATTATATTTTAATAATATTTTAACCATTTTTAAGACCCATTGATTCCTGGTATAATTATAATTTCATATTGAAGAATTTTTCTCTCAAATTCTTGGGGACAATTTTAATCGAGATTTCGTCTCAAGTGCAAAAAAAAATTTTTTGTTGTCTGTAAAATGGAATGTTGGATTCTCAAGCGCTCCCACCAGCATTTTTCCATCAAACTTTTTTTCCTTCTCATCCATCTTCTCACCGCCGACGCACGTACGCGCGTGCAAAAATTATGAGAAAGGAGAGGAGACGTCGAAGTAAAAAGAAAAAGGAAGGGAAGTACGTCTTTGCATAATACGCAAGGAATCTTCTTTGTACCTGTTTTGTAAAATTTTCTTCTTACTTCTCACAAAAAATCCAAGAAAAGATGAATAAGTAACAATGGCATATGATGCTGAAAAAATAGAAATAAAACAAGTGTTATCTCCATTCGTTTTTACTCAGAAATATTTTTACTGTAATAAACTTTTTGAAGAAAAAATTGAGGAGATAATCCCAAACAAAAGCGAATTTTTTACAATAAATTTATACTGTTTAAATAATTAAAAGTTAAACGTATTCGTGAAATCTTTTTAAATTAGTAAATAATAAATACAAAAATTGTGAATCAATCATGTGAAATACATTTTATAATGACTTAATGACTTAATTAATTTTTGTAGAACACTTTATACTATTTTATTTTAGAAAAATTTAGTAAATCATTAAAAAATTTGAAACAATAACACCGAGCCAAAAAAAAGTTATCTGTACTTTTGGATAAACCCCTCTATCATTATACTGTATTTTGGCGCGCTGAATCCGAATCTGGGTTCCGTTTTGTCCGTACACCGTCAAAATGTAGAGTAATTTGCGAAAAAATAAAAATTGTAAAAAATTGCTATTATTATGACAAAAAAAATTTTTTCTGAAACTTAATCAAGCATGATTTTGATATATTTTGATCCACTGAATCGGAATCTTAAACCTATTTTATCCGTACACCCTTTAAAATATAAGTAAATTGCAAAAACCCCTAAAAAATCTAAATCAAGCAAATGAATTGAAATTTGAATATGTTATGCAGTGTACGCTGTACTAGGGCGTGATACTCTTTGGACACCGCCCATCAGTGTTCGAAAATTAAACTTTCTAAGCGAGGATAACAAAAAACAAATAAAATTTCACTATCAAACAATTGCTTTTTCTAGATGACATGCTTTTATTCGACTAAAAATGAGAATTATTTTACTGGCAATACGTTTCTATGATCTTTTGCACACAGCACTCTGGGGGTTTGAAGAATTTTATTGAAGTAACATTTTCCGTGTGCTGATCCACAAGATAAAAAACCCGTAGGTGTGTATTTCTTAGAATATCCCTCTTAGTGCACATATTTTTAAAATAAAGGTAAAATGGCACACACGAGCAATTGAAGAAAATGCACGAGAGTGTATTTGCCCTCGAATAAAACTTTTTCCTCCTTTTATACATTTTTCTTAACATCGAGAATTTTCGAATTCAATTTTTATATGTATATGCTCACTTTTTACATAAGCACGACGTGAGAAAAAAATGTTTTCTCTGTCGTTGAATTATTCTAACATAAGTTTTTTGTAAAAATGGATCTTTTCCTTACTTCATTTGTGTATCGAAACGAGAATCATTCGCTTAAAAATTATTACTTCAAGTGAAATACATACCATATTTGTTTGTAATTTTTTTCATTTACTTATAGAGTCAAAAAATAATATTATAAACATAAACAAATAAATATTTAACAATTATTAATTATATAAACAATTTCAATATATTTAATAACCATGTCAATTTTTATGTGTTTGAAAATATATGAATCTATAAGTTTACACATAAGGTGCATTCATTTTTTCAATCATCCAAAGTAAAAGAAGAAAGGCGAATTTTTATTATTCAATTTGTATTTTCGTATTCTCGAGAGACTTTTCGAAGTCGATCAAAATTTTGTGTGTTTGCGTATCGCGTATTTCCCTCATGTGTAAACCCGAGGCAGGTGGATCTCAAGGACAGCTGTTCAAGAAGCGTTGGAGTATTTTTTGATACATTAAGAACATGCATGTATGATATTTTCCATAAAAAAAGCCTCTTTGAATTTTTTTTATGAAATATATTGAATAAATATGCTTATCTGTGGGACAAATGTAATTCATCCCTGCAATATATTCTTTATCACGATATCTCATAATCAATAAATATTATTCCACGAATTTAAAAATTTTTTAAGGTATATTTTGGTAAGATAATCTAACTGTAAAGTCATCGAACTACCTTAAAGTAAATTATTCTAAAAAATGTGAAGTAAAAACAAAAATATTTTTTAAAAATGTATTTTTGAAAAGTGCTTCCATTGTAAACGATTTTTTTCCGGAGCGACGACACCGACGAGAGGATAAAACGAAAAATAAAGTTGGAATGAAGATTCTGCTATTGAATAAAATTTTTCGAGGAAATAAGAATAAGTCCCATCATTTTGGATGATCGTTCGAATGTCGAGCACGTATTGGTCGTTGACACTTGTTTCTTTTTTCTCCCGTTAGAGCTACGTGCAGAAGTTGGGTGACAAGGAGAAAGAACGAGAGTTTGTGGATGTGTGTGTGTGCGTGTGTGTTTAAATGCTACCGAGCTAGGATAACAGGTGCTCGACCGAGTATACTGTTACGGATCCACGACTAACGGGGCTTCTTATTCTTCGAGGCACTCGCCAGGCTGAAAAGTCGTAGCGCGCCTCCGAGGCCAAGAGACGAAAAGAAAAAGTAAAACCTCTGAGACGTCATCCCGATAATTGAGGCTTTTCGCCAAACGACTTTCCAAACGATAAAATTCATCCCGCTTATCAATCGTCGATTAAATCATTCATGACAACCATCCGCCGATACGAATGACAACATTCAAATGAAAAACAATTAATTAGACCGGCAAATACGAATTTTTAATCAGACTTCCAGATTTTCAATGTTCATTTCTTTCATGCGATTAATAAAGAGATATTATAGGTATTATTTAAGGTAGTTTCCAGCCAAACGAAAGTCTGCAGAAAATTTTTATAATGAGTATATAAGTAGGTTGAGTAGTTCTTAATTTATTAGAAAAAAAATTCGAGGGGGGTTGCCGGTGTCATTTTCGAGAAAAACTGAATTGAAAATGTGCTTTTTAACACGCAAACATGGCCCAAGACAGTAATTATGCGTACAATTATTTGGGTTTTTGTGTTGTTAAAGACTGCAGATCAAAATAAAAAAAAACCTCTCATTTTGTTCGTCACTAAAAAATATGTAATTAAAAAAATATATGGGCCTGTTACTCATCTTTCTAATAAAATAAAATTAGTGAAAATTTAAGCTATACAAATCGCAGATCTCCATCGTTTCTTCAAATATTTGGCAACTTTGCCCGCAACGTAAGACTTTTAAAATATCATAAATAAGTAAATAAACACATCTATAACCACGTATTTTTTATAATTTTTTGGTGCCCCCCTAGTGCCACCACAAAATACGGACCTGTGCTGGAGAACGGATTTTCCAGGGGCTATTTCTTAAATAACTATTAACACGATTTTTAAATTGCATAAAAATGATTATAAGATTATAATTATAGATATTACACCCAATTATCTAAAATTAAACATGATTTTATGTTTACTTTCAAATTACTATATAAAATTACATTTTTGAGGTTATACACGGGCTCCGAGTTTCAACTCGAAATAATAAGTTTCTCATGTACAAATCTATTCATAATATAGTTTTTATTCATTATCTGAAAATAAAAAAGACGGAAATTTTTCAATTGAAATGGAGAAGAGACGTTTCTGCCATTAACACCTATGCTGAAAATCGTCATTTCAAAAAAAGAATTCTTTGTTAAAACCTCCGTAACCTATGTTTTTTTTTATAAAACGTTTAAAAAATTTATTTTCAATTATATAAAAAAGAATTAGGCCATTCTGAAGATATTTATTTCGTGCATGGAATACCTAAACATTGAATAAATCTTATTGATATATAAGACAAATAATTAAAAAGTGATTTTCATTTTTAGTTTGTCATTTGACTTATGTTAGATTCACTCATTTTACCTTACTAATATATAAATGTGAAAGTTTGTATGTTTGGATGTTTGTTACTCAATCACGCAAAAACGGCTGCACGAATTTGAATGAATTTTGTCACAAAGACAGTTTACAACGTGAATTTGAACATAGGCTACTTTATTTTAACTCATCGTATCCAGATGGCACTTCAAAGTATAGAATTCTATAAAAAATGACCTATTTGCATGAAAATTGGTTCAAATTCGTATTTAAACTCATAGAATATTTCAGGGCTATTCATTTTGTTGTGACTTACCACCAGAGAGCGATTATCAAATTTTTGTTGCGATTATCAAGCGATTATCAAGTTAGGCCCTTATTATACAGATATTTTAAAGTAATGATCTTTTGAATTTTTGAAAAAATATTTTTTCAACTTTTTTCATTGATTGTTTTGACGTAAATAAATTATTCAAAAAATTTTGAAAACATAGCTGTTTGTAGGATATAATTTCTCAGCTTTTCAATGTGAATATTCATTTTTTATCACATACAATAGAAGATCCTTTAAAATCGGATTCAAGTAAAAATACCGATTTTTCCTACAATGCAGCGCGCGTTACTTCAAATCGGCAAGAGATTTTTTTTTTAATCGGCGAGGGTAAGAGATTTTTTTTAAATCGCCCCGTAAAAATGATTTTATTCGGTGGAATGACTCCTATATATTTTAGGAGCAAAGTTTTTATGTCCAAAGTAAGACGCTTGAACGAGCGTAAAATTTAGCGACGCACGCACGCAAGGCAAAAAAGACGCGTCGCGTGTACGACGAACGGAGCGATTTTCGCAATCACATAAATTCTGCTAAAATCACGCGTGCATCGTCACATCCTCCAAGATATTTTTCTCCTCGACAGAGAATTCTTTTTCAAACCGCAACTGTCATTAGGTCGATTGAACAATGGATGCTCGTGAGAATAATCGTGACGGTGTTGCAATTACGAAAAAAAATTAAATTGGCAAAATAATAGAAAAATAAAATTAAAAAACTTTAAGTAGAAAATTTTTAAAATATATTTTTAAAATGATCGTGCTTGTTATAAGTATAGTTAGATAAAAATATTAAATTAATAGGCATCTTTTTATGTATAAAAATAGAACTTTGAAACCTGTTTCCGCGAAAAAAGAAAAAAAATTTTTTTTTAAGTACCCTAATATATACATATAGTCAATTGGGTTTTAAGTAATAATACAATACCCTTAAACACAAATGAGTAATATTTCAATATATATGCATTAGATAATAAAAATATCTGATTGTAAGTAAGAAACAATTTATTTTTAAATATACGTTTTAAAATGCAAAAGAGAGATAAAGAGGAAAAATCATTATTCTATAGCTAATATGACAATAGTTCAATGTGTGTATAATTCAAAACTATGCAAACTAGGAAACGCAGAAATTTAATGGCAATTTACCGTTTTGCGATAATGTCTCATACTATGGTTCTGAATCAACACATTCGTTATACTTTTTATTGCATTTCATATGTTTATATTCTTCACTGACTGTGAGTAAAAATAATAATAAAAAGAGGTAAGAAACGTCGATCAGACACATGTTTCTTCCACGAGAAAGATCGCGTCGTCGATGATTTCTCGGTGCGGTGACTTGGCGAATGAGGCTTTGTAACCTGAGTACCTCCACTGCACTCGAGTACTCGAGTATTCAACCACGTCATAAATGTCTCTGCCTGAATGTCTATAAGAGTAAATATATGTATAAAAGTGTTCTTTAAAAAATTTTTACAACCCAGTGTGAAGTATTTCGCACTAGATTCGACGAATTCAAATATTTATTGAAAATATTCAAGGTGGCTCATCAATGAATTAAAAAACAGGAGGAGATGTAGATAAAATTTTGAGAGGGTATTATTTGTGATATCGCAAACAAAACTTGAAAATTTTAGGCTCAGTTGCCAGACAAGTTATTGCAAACTGTCAATCAAAATTTATATTTTAGCTAATTTATTTATATTAGCTAATCAAAATTTATATTTTAACAATGCTTTCATGGGAGATTATTATATGTATTTTTATCGAATATGACATCATACATTTTGATAAAAACAGGAGTTTTTGAAAACTTGAAAACTCTAAAACTCCGAGGAAGTCATTATTAATTTGATCGGCAAGTATCACGTAAACTATGCACACAATCTTAACCAAATTTTGCATGCATTTTTTGGCAAATCTCTATACGTGTATTATCAAAATTATATTAAAATTGGACTGTTACGAGTGTAAGGCTAGAAACATCGCTGAACAACAAATATTTAGAACAGTTGTATAAAAAAAAACCATTTTCTAAGAAAAATAAAACAAATTATTTATTTAAAAAAGGGTCAATTAATTCTATTAGTTAATTTTTGAGATAGGTATATATTTAGAATTTGAATGTTCCGAGACTTACTCATGTAATACATACGTATTAAACATTGCAAAATATATCCATAAAAATAAATTAAAAACGGTTTTTTAAAAATTATTTTAAAACGTACAATTTTAGTTCGATACTTTCTGAATAGGGTACCCTTTGCAGAAAATTATTCTTTAAAATAAATAGTATGACCTAAAGTCCAGTGGAGAATACTTTAATAAAAATTTCGTTTGTGTTGCAATTTATATACACGTACAAAGCGATAATGTAAAAAATATGATTATTATAGAGCCAAATACTGACATAAAAAACTTAAATATCGTAATTATGTTCATCTTATAATTTTTTAAATATCTTCAAAAATGCATTCTATATATATTTTAAATAATACTTATCAATAAAGAAGAGTGACTATTTTTGTGATATGACATACAACTATATATCACATTTGATAACTATCAAACTACTTGAATAAGTAATCGTACAAACAAACAAATATTTAAACCAGTGTAAACTACTATGAAATATTACAAAAAATTCCGAAACAAAATTTTGAAAATTTATGAATACCTTTTATTTCTTATCATATGCGTATGTATAGAGATGTTATTTCTCGTGTTTGAAAAAGGAAAAAGGGCAAGCGTGAAAATTTCGAAACTTCAGCTCTTCATAAACGTCTGTACAAATATTTTCCAAATGGTTGAATGCCTGGACGTGTATATATGCATGTCTAGGGAATACATGTGCCATTTCGGCTTTCCAAGCCAGTCTTGTCGGGACGAAGTTTACGCTCGTGTTTGTACACAGAGTGAAATACGTCGAGGTGTAAGTAGGTGGAAAGATCGTAGGTAATGCGTGTAGGGAAAGTACCGCTATGCGAGAGCGCGAGGGCCAGCAAAAAAAAAGGAAAAAAAGTCATGCTCGTCTTCGTTGACGCTCCTCAGCGTAGTCCACGAGTGCAACGGCCTTTTGTAATACACGCATGCAACATACGGGAACGAGTTTGAAATAAAATTTATAACTTTTCGACAAAATTGCTGAAAAATACTTTTTCTTCCCTTTTTTTTTTAGACTTTTCAAAATGATCTTATTCTTCATGCATAATGTTACTTCAAATCCTGTTTATGTATATAATACCGTATTATTGTACGTGAATTATTTAAGATAGTTCTATAGTTTTATCGATTATTTAAGATTTTGTTGAAAATTGGTACAGTCATTCTTTGATTTGTCACACATGCGTCCCAAATTTCAAAAGGTTTCACCTCGTAGAAATTGAGATATTTATTGTTCAAAATCCCAATTTTCGGTGCTCTCCCATAAGAGCCCGTGTTAAATATTGCCATTTTCAATCCTAAATATCTTGAAATCAAGATGGTGAACCTTCTTAAAATTTAGCATAGCTCTTTATTATACTTCAAAGAAGCTTTTCTTAGTTTTTGAAAAAATTGGTAAGATTTTGAATTTTTTAATTTTCATACATACGTAGCAAGTATACAAGTAGTCATCTTGGATGACCTTGAATTTTGAGTATGTTGTTCGTGAAACAATTTGCAACAATTTTTCTTAATAAACTTAAGCTCTAAAATCACATGCTATGGGGATAAATTGAAATAAAAACTTTTGATTTGACTGTACCTATTAAGGATTTTAAGGATAAATTGGAAGTATATACTGACAAAAGTTAGCTTTTCACAAGAAATTAGAGATATTTTGACTCCATATTTTTGTCATTTGAAATTCTTAGAATTTCAAAAAAATAAAGATAAAAAAAAATTAAAGTAAAATTTTTTTTTGTTTTTTGAAATGTCAAAAATGTCATGCTCCAGTATATAACGTACAGTATGTAGCATATTCAAATTTTAGTTGATTTGTCTGAAAATTAACTCAAAATTAAGTGTTTCAGCTCATCTGTTTAAACACACCTTTGAAACAATTTTGACATTTTATATCGTTTAAAGTGGTTGTGCCGTGAAACCGTTTTCTTTAGAATTTCATAAAAATTTGCATAGACGTTCTTTGACACAATGTACAAAGATTTTTAACAATAAATATCTCAATTTCTACGTAGTGAAACCTCTTAAAATTTGGTACGCACATGCGTAACATATGAATCAAAAAACTATTGTACCAATTTTCAACAAAATCCTAAATAATCGATAAAATAATAGAACACTACCTTAAGGTGGTTGGTCGGTAAAATAAGCATCGACAGATTTCATTAAAATTATGCATAAACGTTCTTTAAGGTCATATACATTAGGGTGTCCGTTATTTACCAAGTTGGTTTTTTTGGCTTGGGTTCGGGCTAAATCTTTAGTTTTGGTCCTACAATGAATTTTGAAAAAAAAAAA
>JAPYYW010007470.1:0-10251 GCA_030522545.1 Cremastinae sp. A BG-2022a
TTTAACATGTAAACCCTATCCTAATGGGGGTGAAAGCGAACGTTTTATTCAATAACAATAGTAATTTTCTTACGATCATTTTGAAAAACTGAAATTCAGCAGTTTAAGATATAACAAATATTTTACTGTAATAATAACAAAAGTAAGCAGTATTTGTTTTTTTACAAAAAAGGTTTAAAGTGAGCCACTTTTCATAATTTTAGTGTTTTCTTTGATAACTTGACAAGTGAGAAAAGACAACATGTCAACGTTGCACCGTGCTGGCAGTTTGGAATACCGTAACTCACAGGCATTAGTTAACTGTAGGTTACTGCTAATAAAAAATCGATTTTTACAATGAACAAAATATTTATTATTAATTAATATTAATAAACATGTTTACACAAACAAGGTTAGAGCACGCGTCTACAGTGCGACAGTACTCAGAGTAAAGATACCTTGGGAACGACCTCTTACGTAGAAATTGAAATATTTATTATTAAAAATCCCTATTTTCAGTCCTCTCCCATAAGAGCCTGTGTTAAATATTGCCATTTTCAATCCTCAATATCTTGAAATCTAGATGGTGAACCTTCTTAAAATTTTGTACATCCCTTTATTGTACTTGAAAGAAGCTTCCTTTAGTTTTTAAAAAAAATCCTAAGATTATGAATTTTTCAATTTTCATACGTACGTAGCAAGTACAGGTGGCCTTGGATGACCTTGAATTTTGAGTATGTTGTTCTTGAAACAATTTGCAACAACTGTTCTTAATAAACTTAAGCTCTAAAACCACATAATATGGAGATAAATTGAAATAAAAACTTTTCATTTGACTGTACCTATAGAACTACCTTAATTCGTTATTCCTGTCAAGAAGTATTATTAAGTATTGAATTTTGTAGCATACTGCAAAATTATCTTAACTCGATCACTTTATCGTGGGTTGCTGGAGACCTGATCGATTTTTCTTTTGTCTCATTTCTCAGAATTCAATACATGTGTTTATGATGAAAAATAACACATTTGTTTAAATTTTTTGCAATCTTCATGGTGTGCCCTTAAAGTAGAAGTATTCAAGAGAGTTAAGGAATTTTTTCAGATCCCAAGATAAACTTACAAAATGTCGAAAAACATGATGAAGTGATCGGGTTAATGTATACGAAAAGCAGAGGGAGAAGATACGAGGAGAGACGAAACAAATGGAGTAAAATCGAGAAAAAGGAGTAATCCTCCCTGGATAAGGGTGTTTTTGACCACAGTTATGAATAAAGGTGGATCACTCGTGCTCTGCAATAATTTTGCAATAAGGGCCAGGTTGAGAAATTGACTCACAGTACTGGCAGTATTGACAGTAACATGTGAACGGTTTGTGAACCACTCGCAAGTGTATCCGCACCTTTACATTCTATGCACATTTTAGGAGATAAGAAAATATCTGTTTTTTATTAACTATTGAAATAATAGCCGAGTGGCTGAGATTAGGTCCACCCACCCTATTTAGAATTAATGCGTATGAAATGATTTTTGAAGTACCTGCAGAGACGACGCATCCGCACCTTTACATTCTATGCACATTTTAGGAGATAAAAAAATATCTGTTTTTTATTAACTTTTGAAAGAATAACCAAGTGGTCGAGGTTTGATGCCGGCTGATATCAGGTCCACCCACCCTATTTAAAATTAATGCGTACGACACAAAATGATTTTTGAAGTACCTGCGGAGACGATGCATCCGCACCTTTACATTCTACACACATTTTAGGATATAAAAAATATCTGTTTTTTATTAACTATTGAAACAATAACCAAGTGGCCAAGGTTTGATACCGGCTGATATCAGATCCACCCACCCTATTTAAAATTAATACGTACGACACAAAATGATTTTTGAAGTACCTGCGGAGACAACGCATCCGCACCTTTACATTCTACACACATTTTAGGATATAAAAAAATATCTGTTTTTTTATTAACTATTGAAACAATAACCGAATGGCTGAGGTTTGATACTGACTGATATCAGGTCCACCTACCCTATTCAGAATTCAGTACCTGCAGAGACGACGCATCGGCTCTTTTACATTCTATGCACATTTTCTATGCACGGATATAAAAAAATATCTGTTTTTTATTAACTATTGAAACAATAACCAAGTGACCAATGTTTGATACCAGCTGATATCAGATCCACCCACCCTATTTAAAATTAATGCGTACGACACAAAATGATTTTTGAAGTACCTGCGGAGACAACTCATCCGCACCTTTACATTCTACACACATTTTAGAATATAAAAAAATATGTTTTTTATTAACTATTGAAACAATAACCAAGTGGCCGAGGTTTAATGCCGGCTGATATCAGATCTACCCACCCTATTTAAAATTAATGCGTACGACACAAAATGATTTTTGAAGTACCTGCGGAGACGACACGTCCGCACCATTTACATTCTACACACATTTTAGGAGATAAAAAAATATCTGTTTTTTATTAACTATTGAAACAATAATCAAGTGGCCAAGGTTTGATACCGGCTGATATCAGATCCACCCACCCTATTTAAAATTAATGCGTACGACACAAAATGATTTTTGAAGTACCTGCGGAGACGATGTATCCGCACCATTTACATTCTACACACATTTAAGGAGATAAAAAATATCTGTTTTTTATTAACTATTGAAACAATAACCAAGTGACCAATGTTTGATACCGGCTGATATCAGGTCCACCCACCCTATTTAAAATTAATGCGTACGACACAAAATGATTTTTGAAGTACCTGCGGAGACAACGCATCTGCACCATTTACATTCTACACACATTTAAGGAGATAAAAAATATCTTTTTTTTTGTTAACTATTGAAACAATAACCAAGTGACCAATGTTTGATACTGACTGATATCAGATCCACCCACCCTATTTAAAATTAATGCGTACGACACAAAATGATTTTTGAAGTACCTGCGGAGACAATGCATCCGCACCATTTACATTCTATGCACATTTTAGGATATAAAAAATATCTGTTTTTTATTAACTATTGAAACAATAACCAAGTGGCCAAGGTTTGATACTGACTGATATCAGATCCACCCACCCTGCTCAAAGCTTATCAAAGATTCTCAACAAATTCATGGACCTTTTTCAAACCCTCCACTCGACCATAATCCGACTAGAAAAAAAACTAATATTTAATAACAATTTTATAAAAAAAATACGAAGCGTGAAATGACGATGAGAAATTTTCGTCGAGTCAACAGTGTGCCATCTTTATCTAATAAGGGAAAATATTATAATACTCACGGCGTGCCTCGAAGACTGTAATCATTGGCGATAGTCTCGATACCGCCGGCTCTGGCAACCGCGACGTAGCAGCTCTCGTTACCAAAGTCAATTCCAATCACGGACATAGCAGCCATGGCCGATTGTCTCTGCGTTTTCCGTGGAAAAAAAAAAGAAAGAAAAGGAAAAAAAAACCTCGATGAGTATACTCCGTTCGGCTCCGAACGGAAAACTCGTCGCTTAGTTTTTGTCTCAGGGATCGCGCGATGGACGAGCAAATATGTCGGTCGTCGATATGTTTTCGTTTATCAATTAACTCTGGAATTTTCGTACTACCTATACGCTGCTGGGTCTCGAACAGTCGATAGACGATTCCGCGTTCTGTGTTCCTGTCAAGAAGCGACTTCTCGCTTTTTTTCGGTCTCGCGGCGTAGCCGAGAAATTTTTCGAAGAGACGGAGGGGCAAGCACGATTCACCTGGCCCAAGTTTCGTTCTCTCTCTCTCTCTCTTGGGATTCGAGAAAATAAGCACGATCGGACGAGCGCAAAATGTCGATCAGACTCGGCACGATCGCGACGAACCGTCGGATATAGACTGCCTGGAAATAAAAGCCGCGGCGGCACCAAGCGTGCACCGTGACTCCGAAAATTGTACGCTGGTGCACGATTATCCTATGAGAATGTTGATTTTCGAGAAACTACCAATCCCGACGCTCACCGTGACAATCGACGACGGCAGAGTCTTCTCATTGGTCGAGACCGGCTCTCTGGAACGTTCTAGAAAATTCTGCGTTCCGCTCGAATTTTCACCACGCTCTTCGCTCTCAACACATATATCTCAAACCTCAATCCCTTTTTCGCGGCCGGACGACGATTCACACACCTTTCTCGTTCCTTTTTGTTTCGATTTTTGTATATTTTCCTTCTCTCTTCGAGTTCAGAAAAGTTCTAGAATTTTTTGGGAATTTGTTCTCTTTGCTTTTATTCTACCGTTCTGTTTTTTTTTTTTTCATTCTTTTCGGGTACGCGCGTTCATTTTGGTAATGATTTTGCTATTTACTGATCGAAGCAGCGTCGACCAATGTTTTCATTATTTTCTATTTCGCTTCAAAAATTCATTCGTTTTTAGTTAAAAAATTATTTCGGTGTAGGATAGAATTGTAATTGAAATAAGGGAAAAAAAAACAAAATTATTATAATGAAAATGAATGAAAATGACGGGAATTTATCGATTCATTAGAAAATGGGTTCTTGCTCGCGTGTACCGCGGTATGAGAGTCAAGGGCATGACATTGCCGTGCAATGTAGTTCTTTTTTATTGCTGCACAGCTCTTACGGGTTGGAAAAGATTGAACTGAAATTGTCGCGAAATTTCAATTAGACTGAATTCGAAATCGATATGTTTTATTCTTTTTTTTTATCTTTTTTGAAATTTGCTGCACTTTTGCGGATTTTTGTTAGTCTATCATATTTACATGAATTATGGAGCAATTACGATGAAGTTTTATGCGTTAGTCTCGGCAGTACGTTAACTTTACTCTTCACTTCTCTACTCTTGACATTATTTTTTCGTATTTCATCTTGAATGTGGCTGCTATAAAAAAAATTGACTATTTTGGAATCTTGAGTAGAGAAATGAAGAGTACAGTTAACGTACTGCCAAAACGGCTTGATCGATTTACACACTTTTTTTTGTTCGCTATAGTTCAGGAGTGGTATAGAATAAAAAAAAGTTGGAAAAACTCTAAAAGTGACCCGATCATTTTATCGTGGGTCACTGGTAACCCGATCGATTTTTCTTTTGTCTCATTTCTTAGGGAATATAATAGATGTGTTTATGTCGAAAAATAACATATTTGTTTAAATTTTTTTGCAATTTTCATGGTTTGCCCTTAAAGTAGAAGTATTCAAGAGAGTTAAGGAATTTTTTCACATTTTTTCATTGCAAATTACGTGTTTTCACATGCCTTGGGTCTTCAGCGACCCACGATAAATTTGCAAGGTGTCAAAAAACACTATAAAGCGATCGGGTTAATTACATATGCATATAATTGATTATTTATAGGCTAGAAAATTTGAAATAGAATATTTAGTGCATTGGCTCATATATAGTTCTCATATATATTTAAAAGTTAAAAAAAAAAAATTTCTCGATGATTACCATTTTTAATTTTTTTTTTCTATTTTTTTAAAAATTTTTGACATTTTTTACGAATCCTCAAATTTTGTCAAAGTGTTTTTTCGATTTCTATTTTTTTTTAATTTTTTGAAAAAATTTTTTTTTTTAAATTACCTTGTTTTACAAACACCATTTTGCCACTCATATATATGAGTGTATATATGTATTCAAAATAAATGATATTTCATATAGAATATTTTTTAGGTTAGGATACAATATCTACATATATTTATAACTATAGTTAAAAAACATCTGCAAATAAATGAAAAACAAATTACATTTATTATAATTTTTATGTTTGCGGCATTTTACAATAAAAATATATACATAAGTGTACGTATTCTATATGAAACAAAAAAATCTGCTCGATAAAAAATATGTAATTGTGTTTGATTTATTTGTAAGAGGCGGCGAGTGTATATAATAATTGAAATTAAAATTTTATATTGATTGTCGTCATGAAAATCTATGACATATAATAATAGAAATAAAAATTTTGTAGATATAACAATTTCGATAATGCGTCGCTCATCCTTCAAAAAAATATGCAAAAAAGTAACAGAGAATGAAATAAAAAGGTAAACGTTTCAATAATTGAATAATTTTCGCCATATTATTTTTAATACTCGAATTATTTTTTTCTCAATAAAATCGTATGGATTATTTTTCCTGTACGAAGAAGTATATTTTTCATAACGTTAATTTATTGAAAAAAACTCGCTCATTGAAACATTCTACATATTAAAATATTTTTGTATCTTTTATTTACTGTAGAAATATTGTTTAAAATTAACACATAAAATGAGTTTTGGAACGCTAAAATATCAGATAATAGTTTAGATATGAATTTGAAATAGATTTTTTTGTTTGAATATTAAAAAAAAAAGATAAAGTGAGAAAACCCTTAGCTGTTTATCAACTATTGGGGACGTTTACCTTAGTTGCGAGCCGTCGTAGAAGATGTCATCATCACTCGGTCGCTATTTTTCGGCTATTTCAAAAATGTCACACTTGTGCAGACAAAATTTACGATTATTGACGTTGCGAAGAAGGGCTACTGGTCGTTTTTTCGAATACTATCTGAACGGCGGTAAAATATTGTTTTATGCAACAAAAAAAGATCTTATCGATAATAAACGAGGTTATGATCTTCGTAACTCCAGTGTATTTTTCGAATCCCTCGTTAAATCGTGCAACAAATATCTCGAAACGTTTGCTTCAGCGAGATCGAAAGAATTCAATTGTCGTTGTAATCAGAGAGGGAAAAATGGCTACGAAAAATATGAAAAGAACGAAAAAAATCATCGACAAAATAATTGGAGATTTTTACTTTTATTGAATAGCTTAGGACTCGTTGCAGCTGTTTGCGAAGCACCCAATTTCAATAAAGGTAAAGAATTGAAGTATCAAAAATTTTATATTTTTTAGCGAAGAGTAAAATTAAACGTATTTTTTTTTCTCTGCGTCGCAGAGAAAAAGTTTTTCAGAGCTGCTCAACACGGAAGTATTCCCGATCTAAAAAAGGTACATAAATAAATACTAGATAATGTTTATTTAAAAAACATTTAAAGTTTTAAAAAGATAACGCATGGGTTTAAAAAAATTTTCATATAGGGTAATATTTGAAAAAAGCAAATAGTAAACCATGAGCAAGTTCTGAAAAAAAAAATGCAACATTTTATATTTCTTTCACAGGCATTAGCCGATGGAATAGATGTTAATACGAGACACCCGTTGGGCTGGACCGCTCTTCAAGCTGCGGCGATAAACGGAAAGAAGGAAGTTGTTGAGTTTTTGCTGAAAAACGGAGCAGACCCAAATCTGGGAGATGAATTTGTCAATGTTTATAAGACAGCGATGGAGAAGGGCCTGCACTTTTTGGATGGTGAGCGCAAGAGCTAAAATCCAAATTCATATAATACCGTAGGAATTTGCTCAAGACGAACCATTCTGAACGGTTATTTTTTAAAACGGTTCCAACAGTTTTGATGAAGCGAGAGGAGGAGTTCTCCGATTGTTTGAACAACAGGGCGACTTTCAAGGGTTTTACAGCTCTTCATTACGCTGTGCTGGCAGATTCGATAGACTGTGTAAGAGCTCTGCTCAATGGCGGAGCAAATCCTACAATTGAGAATGAGACTGGCCATCGAGCTGTCGACTATGCCGCTGAAGG
The DNA here is from genome assembly GCA_030522545.1 of Cremastinae sp. A BG-2022a. NCBI lineage: Eukaryota > Metazoa > Arthropoda > Insecta > Hymenoptera > Ichneumonidae > Cremastinae sp. A BG-2022a. Next base: position 7,625 of record JAPYYW010007470.1, read on the forward strand.
AGATATTAAAGATACTCTCATTCAGCATGCACTCAAGTATGATGAAATTATAAAAGAAAAGGTAATAACTGAAAATATATCATTATTTATAATGCACATTTATTTTAAGGTAGTTCTCCATACAGTAAGTCTCCAAAAAATGATTTTTTTTTTTCAAAGACACAGTTTGAGGTGGCTCATCAATGAATTAAAAAGCAGGAGATACAGATAAAAGTTTCAGAGGATATTATTTGTGATATAGCAAACAAAACTTGAAAATTTGAGGGTCAGTTGCCAGGCAAATTATTGCAAACGAGCTAATCAAAATTTGTATTTTAACAATGCTTTTGTGAGAGATTATTTATATTTTCATTGAATATGACATGATACATTTTGACGAAAACGGGGGAGATTTTGTTCAAAATTGAAGTACTGCGAGATAAAATCTTGAGCTTTCTAACGATATGTGATAAATTGGGTATTGCCAGGGAACTTTTTTCAAAAATTTCATTTCAAAACGATCCTGTGTAAGAGTCTCAGAAACAATTTGACTATCGTGCGATCAAACATTGAGTCGAAACACGCGAAAAATCCATCTGTCAATACAGACCATTTTTAATGATATTAATAATAACGTTATATTTTGATAACGCTACTTTGTATCAAAGATAATCATTTATAAAGTTTTTTGACGTCATAATTTTAACTAGCATTGTCAGTGATAAGCCACCTTAATACTTACAGGGGGATGAGAAAGATTTTAGCTCTTAAAAACGTTTTTCAAACGTTCCTTATGGAAATTTTTGATTTCTCATTTAAATATTATTTGATTTATGTGTTACTTAATTTCTGTTTGGCTGGAGAATTACTTTAAATAACTAAGAATAAACTAACGTCAATAACTACATAAACGATTAATAAAAAATGTTTAGGAAGCGGAAGAACGTCGAAGATTTCCACTGGAGCAGCGACTAAAGAAACACATAGTTGGTCAAGAAGGTCCAATTTCGCTGGTTGCTTCGAGTTAGTTTGATACTGTTCAATCTACGAAACAATTCAATGGTATATTGTTATTTCATAATTATTATTTTCATGATAAATAGCCATAAGAAGAAAAGAGAATGGTTGGATCGACGAAGAGCATCCCCTGGTATTTTTATTTCTGGGCTCATCTGGGATTGGAAAAACTGAACTGGCGAAACAGCTTGCGGCGTATATCCACAAGAACAAGCCCGATGGATTCATTCGACTCGACATGTCCGAGTATCAGGAGAAACATGAAGTTGCGAAATTGATCGGAGCACCACCCGGGTAATTTTTGAAATCTCAATAAAATTACATTATTTATTCGTATTAATTCTTCTTTATACTCGAAGAGAAGCTTATACGAAAAATTACTATGCTTCTTTAGTAACGTAACAGTATTTTTTTTATTTTCTAAATTCTTCTATTTACGTTTAGTACGAAAAATTCTTTAAAATTTCTATCTGTTACCACGTTGCGATAAAAAAAAGTAATTTTTCGTATAAAATTCAATGATTTTGATATTTTGAGAGGAATCGTAAATAAAAATGGATGACGAATGGCCCGTTTTAGATACGTAGGACACGACGAGGGTGGACAACTGACAAAATTATTGAGAAAGTCGCCAAGCGCGGTGGTTCTGTTCGACGAGGTTGACAAAGCGCATCCGGATGTCTTGACAGTATTATTGCAACTATTCGACGAGGGGCGGCTGACGGACGGCAAGGGAAAGACGATCGAGTGCAAAAATGCCATATTCATAATGACATCGAACTTGGCGAGCGAGGAAATCGCGCAGCACGCGATGGAACTGAGAGCGGAGGCTGAACGTCTGCTGAGCCAACGTTTGGACAAAAGCTCAGACGGTTTTGAGGACGAGCCCGAGCGGATCGTGATATCGAGAAAGTTCAAAGACCAAGTTGTAAGTTGAGGGATTTGGAACAGGGGTGTGCGAATAATTCGAAAATTAGTGAATTATTCGAATTATTCGCGAATTATTAAATTATTCGTGAATTTTTGAGTGTTTTTAATTCAGGATTTGTTATGTTCGGCATTAATATATAAAATTTACAAATAATATACATTTTATTTAAACTATGAAATAAAATTACAAAAACAGAACAATTAGTATAGTTATTTTTTTAATGAGAATGAAACAACATGAATAATATTGTAGCAAATAAAGTATTATCGAAAATACAATGTTTAAAAATTTGCTATAAATTTTTGTTCAAAAATAATAGATACAATACTGAATCGATAATTTATTTTTAATGTTTTAAATTTAAAAAAGTATATTATTCGAAAATGTAATATTTTGATGCATGATGTAATGAACTTTGAATTAAAAACAATCGAAAATTGAGTGATAATTCGGTAATTCGCGAATTTTTTTCGAATTATACGAAATTTTTCGAATAATTCTATTCAAATTTCGAATCGAATATTAATATTAATATCGAATCGAATATTAATATTAAGGAGGTTGGCTACACATAACGAAATGATAAAAATTCATTCAAATGTGGAGAGAATATTCTTCCATATGAAATACGTGAATACAATTTTTTTTTAGAATTTTCGTCTACGTATTTTTCGAACAATTGAACCATGAAATAGCCATT
>JAPYYW010007473.1:0-12318 GCA_030522545.1 Cremastinae sp. A BG-2022a
TATTATTATCGTACGTCAGATTTGTGTATTGTATCAATCTGGCAGCAACTGTATTTATTTTTGTTTTCCCAAATTTGTGTACTACTTTCAACACATTTTAAAATCCACTTCACTCAATTCTATGATTTTAGATACAAAGAATACGTCTATAGATTTCCAAAAATGATTTTTCATACATTATTATTATTATCGTATGTCTGGTTTGTGTATTATATCAATATGACAGCAACTGTATTTATTTTTGTTTTCCCAATTTTGTGTACTATTTTTAACACATTTTTAAATCCACTTCACTCAATTCTATGATATTAGATACAAAGAATACGTCTATAGATTTCCAAAATAATTTCATACATTATTATTATTATTATCGTACGTCAGATTTATGTATTGTATCAATATGGCAGCAACTGTATTTATTTTTCTTTTCCCAAATTTGTGTACTATCTTTAATACATTTTTAAATTCACTTCATTCAATCCTATGATTTTAAATATACAGAATACGTCTATAGATTTCCAAAATAATTTCATACATTATTATTATTATCGTACGTCCAATTTAGGTATTGTGCATCAATATCTTTATCAATATGGCAGCAACTGTATTTATTTTTGTTTTCCCAAATTTGTGTACTACTTTCAACACATCTGTAAATCCACTTCACTCAATTCTATGATTTTAGATACAAAGAATACGTCTATAGATTTCCAAAATAATTCCATACATTATATTATTATTATCGTACGTCCGATTTGTGTATTGTGCATCAATATCTTTATCAATATGGCAGCAACTGTATTTATTTTTGTTTTCCCAAACTTGTGTACTATCTTTAAACACATTTTTAAATCCACTTCACTCAATCCTATGATTTTAGATACACAGAATACGTCTACAGATTTCCAAAAAAATTTCATACATTATTATTATTATCGTACGTCAGATTTGTGTATTGTATCAATATGGCAGCAACTGTATTTTTTTTTCTTTTCCCAAATTTATTTTCAACACTTTTTTTAATTCACCTCTCGTAATTCTATGATTTTAGATACACAGAAAACGTCTATAGATTTCCAAAATATTTTCGTACATTATTATTATTAATATATAGTGCTGGAGAAACCAGTTGAAATTTACATGATGAAAATCAACCTGAATACTCGTATCGTTGATGCGTCGGTGGTACTTGTTCCGTATCGGAAAAAACACGTTCAGAAGTATGTTGGAATTTAATGAGTAAAATTGAAATTTATCGCGTGTAAAAGAAGTAATCGATCGATTATTACTTTTACGCTTAATCCATCTTAAATTGCGTTAAATTGAGAATAAAATTTTATATTTGTCTCGTGCAGGTATCATTTATGGATGAAATCAGCAGAACTTCAACACCTTACCGGTTCGGAGCCACTCACGCTCGAAGAAGAATATGCGATGCAGAGATCCTGGCAAGAAGACGAAAATAGTAAAAAGATAATAATAAAATAAGTAAAATAATAATTAAGGTAGTTCTACCGTGGTTCTATGGTAAAAATGGTTTTCTATAGATTTTCTTAAAACTTTGCACATATATTCTTTAACGTGGTCCTCAAGTGTGTGTCAAATTTTAAAAGGTTTCTCCATCTAGAAATCGAGATATGTATTTATTGTTGAAAATCATATATTTTTGTAACTTTCCATAAGAGCCCAATCTTTATGCAGCCTCATAGAAGGTTTATCTAGTTTTTTAAAAAAATCTATAGAAAAAAATGTCAACTGATGATTTTATCTTCAGCTTACATAGAAAGGAAACTTTTGAATGGACTGTCACAGTAGAAATACCTTAATATTTGTTATTAAGGTAGTTTTATAGGTACAGTCAAATCAAAAGTTTTTATCTCAATTTATCTTCATGTCATGTGGTTTTTGAGCTTAATTCAATTAAGAAAAGTTGTTGCTAATAGTTTTAAGAATAACATACTCAAAATTACAAAATACTTTATTCGTTTATTCTATTTTCAGAATGCACATTTATTGTGTTGGATCGTCAGGTTTTTTCGACAACTGGTGACGAAATAGGTAAATTATAAAATTAGGATAATATACTTTTTTTCATCGTAATTATAAGGGTTTAGAGCGATATAAATTTTCAAATGTTTTTTATGAATGTCAAATAAAAGAAAAAAAAAGTTCGATTACATTTATCAAAGATAATTTTTTGAAAAATCATGTGAACCTCATTTAATAAACTTAGATTAATAAAATGTTTAAATTGCATCAGAAGTCCCTTTAGATAGCTGGAAATTAGTCGTTTTTACTAAATTTTTTTCGAGACAATATAACTTAAAAATGTTCAACATTTTTAAAATTAAATGATACGAAATGGCAGCGTTACAAGACATATCTTGGGATTTTCTCTGTGACATTGAAAAATATTATATTTTTGTTGTTTTTTTTAAAATAAATCCGAAACTCTAAAAAATTTTTGATTCATTTAGTCATGTGTACGCAAACGATAAATCTATAAAATTGTAAAAAAAGTATAAAAATTGCGAAATATCGCGTTTTCACAACTTTTTCATGAATTTATTTTTAAAAAACAATATATAGTCACATAAAAAAAATTTTGATTAATTTTTTAGAATCTATGATAGGCGACACTAATTTGTATTTCAATGACGAGGACGAACCTCGCACGGTCGAGTGTGAAATAATGATAGCCGAGGAATTATCGAGAGGACGTAGAATGGGACGAGAAGCTATGATCCTAATGTTTCGTTACGGAATTAAATTTTTGCTCGTTACGAAATACAGGGCGAAAATAAAATTTGACAATTCGCGAAGTATCGGGATGTTCTTGAAGCTGGGTTTCAAAGAGGTATTTTTTAAGAGATGTATGAGTGACATTTTTTAAAATATGTTAATTTGATAAATTTTTTGTATTTTGTTCTTAAGCATTTGAAAAAATGTTGTGCTAAATTTGAAATCGTTTTACTCAATGATTCAAGAATTATCAAATTTCAAAGTTGTTGAAATGAAATGTTTTTCTTGAAACAATTTGCATTGATTCTTATAGAGAATTCGTAAATTTGCACTGAATACAAAATTTTTAACATGAGATTCTTATCAATTTTAAAAAATTATATTTTACTAAATTTTTTTTAAATTGTTTAAGGTAGTTCTATCGAAAAATCGTTTTCTTAGGATTTTGTTAAAAATGAGCAAAAACCTTCTTTGATACATTGAGCAATTGTATGTATATTAAATTTTAAGAGGTTTCACTACGTAGAACTTGAGATATTAATTGTCAAAATCACTATTTTCTGCAGTCTACCATAAGAACACGTAAATATTTTAACTTTTGGGTACTGGAACTGAAATTTAGCACAGCTCTTTATTGTACTTCAAAGAAGCTTCCTTCAATTTAAAAAAAAATCTTAAGATTACGATTTTTTAAATTTTCATACATACGTAGCAAGTATAAATCACATTGGATGACCTTGAATTTTGAGTATGTTGTTCTTGAAACAATTTGCAACGACTTATCTTAACAATCTTAGGCTCAAAAACCATATGGTATGCAGATAAATTGAGATATAAACTTTTGATTTGACTATACCGATAGAACTATCTTAAGCATTTTAAAAAATTTTGTGTTAAATTTGAAATCGTTTTATTAAATGATTTCAGAATTATCAAATGCCAAAGTTGTTGAAATTTAACATTGCTTCTTACGGAGAATTCGTAAATTTGAACTGAATATAAATTTAAAAATATGAGATTCTTGTGAATTTTTATTATATGTTCGTAGTTAATTTTATATAAGCAGTATTTTTAAAACGTTTTACTAAATTTTTTAAATTTTAATTGTTTAAATAATAAAAAATGTTTAATTTGTTATTAAATTATGCTCAAGTTGCTAATTGATAGACTCAAACTAAAACAAAAAAGTTAACAACTTTTTAGCAAAATCTAAAGTCTGATTTTACGAATTTAATGTCAAGAATTTACTTTTTGCCGAGATTGTCTGTCCTAAACATTCATAAACTGTCTATTCTCAAAACGAAGAAAATAAATTAAATCGTAACATAAATTTTGTATTTCGAGTCCAATCGTCAACTGTTTCCAAACTCATAAATGACAAATATGAACCTTACTGAACAGCATAATAAAAATATAATGAAAAAACGTCAAATATTGATAATTACGTGAAATTAGGTGAGCAGGAGCGAAGTGTTCGGGGAAGTAACAATGGAAAAACAAGTTGACGAGGAATGGACGAACTGGTTGATCGGCGAAACTCCGGAATGTCACATAGACGATAATTGTCCCGAAAAATGATAAATCGAGAGAGCCACAACGATGATTGATTCGATCGGTAAAAGTGAATAACTCGTGAAATTCGATCGAGGACTGCGAGACGAATGTCACTCTCGGCTATCTTCGGACACCTTCGTTTCCTACATTGAGCCCGAAATGTCAACATTGCACTCACGAAGAGATCAGTCGCTCCAGAGGCGAGCAATGGGTCGCAGCATGCGCGTCTGAAAAAAAAAATATCACAAAGTCTGTAAATATTTCCATACTCGATAAACGATTTTTAACCTGACCAAAAATTTGGACTCGTTGGATTTTTATTCACGTGGGTGAAACTCGTCGCACTTTTTAAATACATACTTTTTAAGTACTTTCTACTCTTGCACTTTCTTCTCAAATTTAATCGAGAGAGAGAGAGAGAGAGAGGAAGAAACCAGTATGTCAATCGTTTTATTTATCCTGTCTGGCGAGTAGGTAATCGAGTCGTGATTGGCCATGATTGCCTCTAAGTGACGCCATAAAAGTTTAGAGAGTATTCAGCACCCTGCAACATAGTAGAAGAAAATTTGAAAATAATTCACGGTATGCTTCGAGATCATTGTCGCGTTTGATGATAAAATTGGCTATTTTTTCTTTGTAAAATTAACATTGAAAAAAGACCGAACAGAGTTATTACTGAAAAAATAGCAATAAAACGTTGATCGAATGAAAATTATTGAAATAAACGATAATTAGAATATTGAAATGATAAGAAATTGCAAAGAAACGACGAGCACGTTGTGTTCTTTTTTTTTTAGTGTCGGTTACAATGTCGTATCTTATCTCTTCGAAAATCTAGATACGAGAGTTAGTCGTTGAAAAACGTACCTGGCTGGTTTTCGTTGAAAATAGCATCTCGATATTATATCCAGGACTTGGCGCATTGCGGCAAGGACTCTGTCGTTGCGTGTACGTGTCACACCTGTTGAGCGTGTTCGAGACTCGACGAAGCCTTTTTTTTTCCTGAAAATGGATCTGAGATGAAAATCGTCCATTTTCGTTCGAACGCAAGGAGAAAACACAATGATGGCTTTTTCAACGAAATTCGCGAATCTGAAGAGCTTGGTACGCCGAAGGCCTTTGTTATTCAATTCACTCGTCTATGGGTCGTTTTACACGGGCGCTGAATTCGCACAACAGAGCTACAATTTTAAATACCAAGTAAGAGTTTATATTTTATAGATTTCTTACCATTTTTGTTTTTTTTTTGTATTTTTATTTTTAGTAATATTCAGTTTTGTATTTTTTCTTTTAAGGATTTTGTGTTAAAAAAACGAAAATGATGGATAATTTTTGAAAATTTTACATAATGTTGGGTAAGATCTCTAAAAGGTTGTATAAAAATTTCATGACGATTAGGAAGATCCTCGTCAAGATATTAATTGTTAAAAATTGATATTTTTATTGTGACTTCCCATGAAGCACGTGTTAAATGTTGCAATTTTGTATTATAAATGTCTCAGTAACGAGTGAAATTTTGTACTGATCTTTGTTAAAGAAGCTTCATCTAATTTTCCAAAAAAATTTCATCATTTCTTTTGTGGAATCACATAGAGAGTAGACCTGTCATTGGATGACTTTTAATTTCAAATATGTTTTTCATCAGTTGATTTGCAGCAACTTTTCTTAATAAATTTTTATTCTCGAGTGACTTCGTATAGGAGAAAAATGTTGTCAAACACCCCTTAAAAATGTTGGGTCTGTACTATCCCTTCAAAAACTTCTTATTTTACTAAGTTTTACTATGATTAATACATACATAAAATATTGTATGTTACAATGTTGATGTCTATGAAAGACTCATTTTTAAGAGGGCAATTTCTTTAAAATTTTCAAAAAATTGATTTATGACAAGTTTTGAGAGTATAATATGGAAGAAAGGCAAATTGAAATACGAAAATATTACAAAGTTCTTGTATTTAGTGCAAAGTTTTGAAACTTTAATCATGAATATCTTGATACCACAATTTTCACATTTTTATGAAATGTTCGCTTGAAAATATTATTTAAGGATGTATGAGAATTTTTTTTAGTCTTAATTTAACTATTAATTGACAAATTGAACATATTTTGAAAATAATTTAACCATTTTTTATTGTTTAAACAATTAAATAAAAAAATGTTAGTAAAACATTCTGGAATTACTGAATTACATACTGTCTATACAAAATGAACCCGATTAAAAAAATTTGTATTCAGTGCAAATTTACAAATTCTCCATAAAAAGTTAAATCTTAATAATTATGGAGTTTGATAACTCTTAAACCACTCAGTAAGATGATTTCAAATTTGGCACAACATTTATTTATATGCTTAAGAATAAAATATCAAAAATTTATCAAATTCTCATATTTTTAAAAATATCTCTCATACATCTTTAATAAAATGTAAAATTTTCAAAAATTATACATTATTTTCGATTTTGAATACAACATCCTTAAGGTAGTACAACCGCAAAACCGTGTTGAGACAGATTTTCTTAAAAATTTGCACAGGTCTTCATTAATGTCATATGAAAACATGTGTCAAATTTTACAAAGCTTCACCATCTAGAAATCGAGATAATTATACATTGAAAGTTGTTGCTTTTTCGAATCTCCCATAAGAGCCCATGTTAAAAGTAGCAATTTTTAAAAATTAATATCTAAATAACTACATGGTTGACGAAGATCTGTACAATTTTTGAATAAATTCTGTCTCAAGAAATTTCAACTGATGATTTTACATCAAATTAACACACAAGGACAAACTTTTGAATAGACTCGATTGTACTACCTTAAAAATCGTCACTTTCTTTTCATCTTGACTAATTATTCTAATATACTTGTCAATTTTTTAATATTTTTTTGCTGTGCTGTATATACCATTTTTTTCCCTACTTTATTTTATTCCTCAAATTGTGAATGACCTTAGTTAGATAAACAGCAGCAACGAGATTCGAAACCCGAACGTTTGGTAGCGTTAGGAGCAACCCCTGCATCGATTCAGACAGAGGAACGATCTAGAGAGATTAGTAAGGTTGAACTCTCGACCAATTACGATTGGAAAACGTTGCAAAGATATGCAACAATAGGCTGTTTTATCACCGGCCCGATACTTCACGGATGGTAGATTTTTTTTTCCTCGATTTGCATCTTTGACGTTGCACAATCTATTCTGTTCAATTTCTGCATCGCTTCAAGCTTTTTCATCTGGGGAACCTCGTGCATGACTGGACAACTACATTTATTCGTTACTAATAATAAATATAAATGCAAGGAAGTCTGGTTTTAGTAGAAACAAAATTAACTTGAAGAACGTTTATTATGAAAAATAAACAATTATTTACAAGAATTGGACATTTTTTTTTGATTTTCTACACATCCATGAATTTTGATAATTACTTTGAGAATTAGGAGACAAATATCAAAATAGATATTAATGTTTTTAAATACGTCAGGACTCGATAAATAAATTTATCGCATTTTTTACATTCTGTGCATGAAAATGAGAATAATGAATCTGTAATGATTCAATAATTATATTGATACTGATTTTAAAAAAAAGTATAAAAGCTCTTGCTATAAAGCTACAATTTTTTAGAGGTATTTTTAGTCTGTTCCGAGAGTTAATAAAATTGAAAAATGCTCATATTCACTAAACAAAAAATTATTTTGAGCTAACAGAACATACACTATTTTTTCTTTCACATTCAAATTTTTTTTTTAATAGAAAAGAGAAATTTAAAAGAGATCTTGAATAAAATAACTATTGGAACATCAATTTATCATGTCAATAAATCAATTTATAATGTTTTAAACATTAATTTTTCCTCTGAATGACAAGCTAGACCTCCTTGCAATGCCTAAATAAAAAGAATTGCAAAAGAAAATTTGTTAATTATTGCGAAGTGGGGCTCCAGAGCAAAAATGATTAATAAATTTTTGTATGACTTTTACATGATAAGAGAAGGTTAAATAAATAATATTAAAATGGGGGAAGCTCAATATATGCATTAAACGAATTTAGTGCAACTGAACAATTTTGTTTCTCATAAACTTAGAAAATAATAGGTGAGTAAAGATTTTCGAAGATGCACGTCGAGCACTTTTATGATTCCAAAATTTCAAAAAAAAATGGTTAAAAGCGTTCGACAACGCTCTCAATCAGCCACATAAGGTAAACATCCCAATAGATAGACATAGGACAAATTGTCCCAATAGTTGGACAATTTTTGCTATATTATTTTTAACATTAGAATGATTTTTTTCTCAATAAAATCAAATGAATTATTTTTCATATACAATGAAGTTTATTTTTCACAACGTTAATTTATTGAAACAAACTCGCTCAATGTTAGAGACAGGGTCGATTTTCTGTCCAACTATTGGGACATTCTACATATTCAAATATGCAAGTATTTATTTATTAAAAATATTATCTAAAATTAACACATAAAATTAATTTTGGATTACTAAAATATCAGACAATGGTTTAGATGTGAATTTGAAGCAGATTTTTTTGTTTCAATATTTTTTTAAACAAAGATAAAGTGTGAAAATCTTTAGTTGTCTAACTAATGGGACGTTTACCTTATAAGTTGGGGTGCCCTATGGTTAATATTATAACCCTCTTGCCAGGAAATCTACGCAGTTCCGAACGTCGTCTTCGAGGAAGTCGTTTTTCGAAATATTTCTTACAATAAAAAATGAACATTATAGGTTGTTAGGGACGAAAATATTAGTCATCGTGAGCTTAACAGTTTATAAAAAAAAGGAATATTCTACAATCATAATTTTCGTAGTTATTTTGAAAAATTAATTTTTCACAGATGGCGTTTGGTACTACGTAAATTTCTTATTTATATTCGAGATTAAAATTTAAAGATTTTGTATGTATATCACCTCTTACTTCTTATACATCATTATTATACATCACAAATATGAAAACGTTGATATTCGATTTACATTTCTCAACGAAACTCTGAAACTCTATAGGAAAAACTATAAAAATAGTAAAACCACTTTGTTTTTCTTCAAACTGGCTTTCCCTGAGATAAAATAATAATATTTACCTTTAACTAAATCATTCTAAAAAAATTTGTTAAAATCATTTTTGCTTTGAAGCCCCAGATCGCAATAATTACCGAAAATTAAAATAAATAAAAAATGTATTCTAAAATAAGTAAAAAATTAATTTTTCACCTCCTTTCCGTTTTTGTCGAAATAGTCCATAAAGCCCGGTCCAAAGAAATGTAAAAAAAGCTTTCCCTCTTTTCCCATGACCGTGATCGCAGAGAGCCAAGTCGGAAAGACTTCCTTACGACGGGAGAATAATGGCTCGTTATGCGTTTCTCGGGACCGTCGTCTACTCGCCGATATACTTTTATTGGTGAGGACAAGCGAACGCTCTTCACGAAATATCTGCAACGATAACACCCATCAGTAAAATTTTTTCCACTAACGACATGCGAAACATTTTTTAACGAGCACCAATTTAAATACACGTAATAGGGTAGGAGTCGTATTCGAAAGTTTTATCATAAATGTAAAATTTTTACTTAAAATAGAAAAATCACTTGAAATTTTATTCAGATAGAATTTCTTCAAAAACTTGCACATATTTTCTTTGTTATCGTGTCAAAATTTCTGCAACATTTAAAGAGGCTTTTTACCTTATATAGAAATATTAATTTTCAAAAAAACAATTTTTAATGTGGGATAAGAGTTGAATAAACTTTCAACTCTTATCAGAGACTAAAAATGACGATTTTCTGCAATTTATATCTTGATTTATGTTTATAGTAAAACTGTGCAAAATTTAACATAACTTTTAATATGACGATTGGGAAGATATGTGACAATTTTCAAGATATTCTATCTTAAATAATTTTAACTCGACTCCTACCTTGAAAGTATTGACAGCTTGATAATCGAACATTTCCATCATCAAAATATTTTTTCTTTCGTCTTGAGGTACAAATGGCTGGACAGAATATTTCGTGGCACGAAGATGCGTATTATCATGGTGAAACTCATCGCTGATCAGTTCATCCTCACACCGCCGTTGCTCGTGATCTTCTTTGTCAGTGAGTAAAAATAATTTTTCCAAATAAGTCGGTCAATTGCAACTTATATCCACTTTTTTTCAGGTATGAGCATTCTGGAAGGCAAAGAAGATATTACGCACGAGTGTAAAATGAAGTTCGTCAAAACTTTCCAGGTAAACGAATATTAAGGATGTAAGGTAAACGTCCCAATAGATGTCCCAATAGTTGGACAATCTTTGCTATATTATTTTTAATATTAGAATTATTTTATTTTCAATAAAATCGTGTGGATTATTTTTCATATACAAAGAGGTTTATTTTTCATAACTTTAATTTATTGGAACAATTTATTGTTGAACCCTAGAAATAGGGTCAATTTTCTGTCCAACTATTGGGACATTTTACATATTCAAACGTTCAAGTATTTATTTACTAGAAATATTATTTAAAATTAATACATTGAATGAGTTTTGAATTGGTAAAATATCAGACAATAGTTTAGATGTGAATTTGAAGCAGGTTTTTTGTTTTTATATTTTTTAAATAAAAATAAAGTGGGAAAACCCTTAGCTGTCCAATTATTGGAAAGTTTACCTTATTAGAGATATTTTTAAAAATATGAGAATTTGATAAATTTTTGGTACTTTGTTCTTAAACATATGAAAAAATTATGTGCCAAATTTGAAATCGTTTTATTGAACGGCTTAAGAGTTATCAAACTCCAAAATTGCTGAGATTTGACATTGATTCTTATGGAGACATATTAACATGTATGCTAAATTTAAAGAGACTTCACCATGTGGTTATCGAAATATTTATGTTTAAAAATTGTCACTTTTAACACAGGCTCTTATGAGAGATCAAAAAATGCGACGACTTTCAACAATTAATATCTCGATTACTAGATAGTGAAGCTATAATTCGAATTTTCAAATAATTCGAAAAATTTCGAATAATTGGAATAATTCACGAATTACCGAATTATCACTAGATTTTCGATTGTTTTTAATTCGAAGTTCATTACACCATGCATCAAAATATTACATCTTCGAATAATATACTTTTTTATTTAAAACATTAAAAATAAATTACCGACTCAGTATCGTATTTATTATTTTTGAACAAAAATTTTTAGCAAATTTTTAAACGTTGTATTTTTGATAATACTATATTTGCTACAATATTATTCATGTTGTTTCACTCTCATTAAAAAAAAACTATACTAATTGTTCGGTTTTCGTAATTTTATTTCATTGTTTAAATAAAATGTATATTATTTGTAAATTTTATATTTTAATGTCGAACATAACAAAACCTGAATTTAAAACACTAAAAAATTCACGAATAATTTAATAATTCGCTAATTTTCGAATTATTTGAATTTTTTTCGAATTATTCGATTCGGAACGAATAATTCGAAAGTTCGCACACCCCTATTTGGCATACATTTCAGCATAATCTCAAAGATTTGTGCAAATTTTTAAGAAATTCTGTCTCAAACGATTTTACGCGACTCCTATCTTAAGGTATTACTATCACAAAATGGGTTGATTTAGGATTTTCTTAAAATTTGGTATAGATATTCTTGACATTAAAACTAACAACTTTTCCATATGAAGAGACATTAAAACTAACAACTTTTCCATATGAAGAAAAATTTTTTGACGTCTAGAATTTGAGATATTTAATTTTCAATTTTTCATTTTCCCCATCTAAGCACGTGTAGAGTCGCATTTCGTTTATAATGAATTAAAAATGAACGGGATTTACGGTTTTTCTAAAAAAATTTAAGTTAGTAGCTGATCTTTTTTAGAATTTTTTGGGACCTGAATCAGCTATTTCTGACGTCTAGTTTATTAGAAAAAAAAATAACATTTCGATGGGACATTTCGATTTTGACAATTTTCACTTTCGATTTGGATAATTATCTCTACGTGGATCCACTACTACACGTC
>JAPYYW010007514.1:0-10997 GCA_030522545.1 Cremastinae sp. A BG-2022a
ATGTCCCTCGCTGGGCCTCGCGTGTGAGTATCCCTTTACAATCGGTGGAAGGAATAACTCGGGAATATCGCGGAGAGGAGGGGGAATAACACGGAGGGTGGCGATCTAGATGGAGTCTCAAAAATACAAAGTAATAATTTATAAAGAAAAAAAGTCGTCGTGGCGGACCGTTGAGCGACTGACCTACCCTTGTAACGTGCAACGTTACACATTCAATTCAAAAAAGGAACGGCGTTGCCAGTGTACTGTGTGACGTCACGTTTCACAGCAGTCACAGCGTATATCGGAACTATAGTCTCCATAATCGGAATATACACCGTATTACTGCTGTAACAAATGCGAGATTCGTCGACAGAGAGCGCTGAACGGGACTGCTCAAAAACCGCGAATTACGAGATATTGAGAAATTATGAGAAAGAAAACGATTATGATTAAAGAATTATAATTTTATTAAGAGTAGAATAGAAATAAGAGGAACGTGACAGGCACGGTGGTGATTAGAAATTAAGCATTATAAATAATGAGATCGAAATTATTAACAAAGAAGAGTATGAGAATGTAATTTCGAATGAAACGAGCGACGAATTCCGAAGAGACGCGTGACTAATCGAGAAACATATTGCTGCGCACGAACTGTCGATTTTTACCCGAGTACAGTTTTGTAAACTAATAAATCTCATTTTTTCTATAAACCGTAATAAATCTTCTGGAATTATTGTAAGGCGCGTTTGAGCAGAGTAACGTTCGTTAAGAGGGTTCTGGTTTTCGTCTTTCAAGTACAAGTTCGACGCATCGAGAAATATAATTTTTTATGCATCCGGGGAAAGCCATATTTTGCGCATTTACAAGAAAAGTCGTAAAAGGAAAGTCTGGCGTCTTTGTTTCCTGAAACTGTACAAAAAACGGGGTTCGGGAGAGTGTCGGGTTTCCCGCGCGGTCGGAGCCCACACGTGTCGCGGATTTTTCCGAGCCTCAACGGAACAAGGAAACCTTTTTGCGTGAAGGCGTGTACGCGGACTCTGAGGTGAAAGCGAATGACTTTTCGGAAAAGCATAAAGGGAGGACCTCAGGGCCCAAACCGCGAGAAAGAAGAAAAATGTGAGGAACGATTGGTGCGAATGATGCGTGGACGTACGGAGTCTGCGCAAAGACTCAGCGCGAAAGAGAATTATTGAAATTTTGTAACTTCAGAATAGAGAGTCAGAACTCCGAAAACTCTGAGAGCCTTCGGTACGACACAGAGGAAAACAAAAGGGTTACGAGTAAACATAATTTTTTTCATTAAAGTTTCCCTTTTCCACTTTTCATATTCTTCTTCGAAAAGGCAAATTCAGCTCACGGTGAGTCTCCGCTCTTCACCATCATCCAACTCATGACGGATCATCTGATACAGCAAGAAACTCCCAGGCCAGTAGCTCGGGCGTCACATCGTGGGCTACTCGTTATTATTTGTATATCTTTTATTCTCTAAACTCCATGGCAATAACTTTGAAAGTATATTCAAGAAAAAAAATGTTTATCAGTAGATGAGAAAAAAAACTAACAAGTACCATCTCAGTCTGTATTTTATTCACATAAAAATAACAAATACATAAAGTTTACAAAAAAAGAGAGTAACTAAATATATTGTATATACTTTAAGTAAATACCGCTTGGTACATGTAAATTATTGTTATTATTGTAACAACGTGTTTGAAGGATAATCAATGTATAAATAATTAAATGTAACCGAAGCCATTATTGTGGACGAACTTAAAAAAAAGAAAAAATGTAAAAAGCGCGAAATCCATAAAATTTTGAATTTGAAAATTGCAACATTCAAATTCGCGAACAAAAATTAAATACTTATTTAAAAAAGGTCAATAATGAAATTTGTAGAATGTAGTAAAACTAAATAGAAAACATTTTAAAAAATGTTTCACCTCTATTGTTCAAAACAAATATCTAAAAGCTCTGATACACGCTCGTCGCCTCAGTCGTTGCATCGTTGACTTTATCAAGTTGGTGCTTCTGGAAACTTTTTTTAAAGCCTAAGAACTATGACAACCAGGTTAGACTACGTACGAATGTTTCTCTTGTGTACAATATTTTCTTATCCATAAAAAATAGTATTAATTTGAATTTTCCAAAATGCACAACATTCAACTTAAAATGTAGAAAATAATTTTAACAATAATGATACTTCTAATAGCTTAGATCGTTGAAACGTAAGAAGATTGTAAAAAAAATATTATTAATCGTATATTTTATTATTCATTATTTGTAAGGAAATATTTATTTCTTTGCGAGAAAATTTTTCTTTCTTTCACAAAAAGCTTTCAATATTTAGAACGTTTGTATAGATTTTCTGATCAAAACTTGAAAAAAAATCGTTGCAATTAAATGGGACTATTATTTGAATAAAATGATGCCAATTTCAGTGAGGTGTCAATGACCATAAACTATAAATGTATGTACATACATCGTATGTGCGTACATACATTATAGGCGATTTCAGTAACGGGAAATCAGACCATCTTTTGTTCAATATCTGCGTTTGTTTAGAGTTTGTGCGATTTTAGATGATAGTCATAGTACGACGCAATAATGTATTTCGGGACAGAATTAGAAATAATAAACATCCGATGACATCATTACACAGAATTTTTATAATAATTTAGTTCATGTTGGCAAGGATATTCATTAATATGCAACGTGCGAGTACCCTTTTTCATAACTGCATGTTATCTACCTATTCTTCTAGTTTTCAGAATTTTTTTATTTCTGGGGTTCGATTCTGTAACTTCGATTGAGTGAATGTACGAGAAAGGAGTCTCTCACTATAGTGAGTTTACGAAACTTCCTGCGTGAGTTCGTTCGACGCGAAATTTTAATTAATGGATAACTTGGTCGTCGCTTTGTTATTAAATGCAGATGAACAAGAAGAAGAAGAAGAAGTAAACGTACTCCGAATTGTTCACATTTGTCATACAGAACCAAGTGAATAGTTTCACTACGATGAAACTACGAAAAGGGAAACGCTTCACAAAAATTACAGAATCGAATCCCTGAAAAAAAATACCCAGCAGAATTGAAACGCAAAACTCTTTGTATATGAAGATATAGCGATGATGAGTGCGCAGACTCATTGTGTGTTGAGGTTATTAATAATTTTTTATCAGACGGTTCAGATATTTGGGCTAAGAATATGAAATTGAGGCAAAATTACCTATTGAAATTGTTTCAATGATAATTCGTGGAAAATGTACATTTACATTTATTGACATCACTTAGAATGTGTGTGCTAAATTTAAAGCTTCCTTACCGATTTATATATCAAGATAGCTTTTAATTATTCAATATGATGGGCTCGATATTTTAGACGAAGATCAGAATTTTTGCCCCGAGTCTTGTATTGTATTAATCTAAATGTAAATTCATCAAATAATCTTGAACAATATCATACATCATCGTACTATGTTAAATAATGAATTTTCATCAATCGCATATTCACTATGTGTATGACTATATATAGTGAAAATTTAAGGTTATAACTCGAAATTAAATCAAGACAAGATCTTACCTTACTATATATAAGTTATGTACGATTCTTGAGTGAATACTCATTTTTGTCCCGAAATACCTGCTTTGATAACTTAAAAAAAGTTCAGTAGAAGGCTAATTAAAAACTATAGTACAGACGAAGATTGAAGGAGAAATATATTTTCTTCTCGACGATCTTTCATCCGATGATCTGGCCAGACACGAGGTCACCGTTGTTTGGATCCGTACTCCTGATTGCACAGTTTCCTATGGTTTCCGGCATGAGAGTGCGCATTTCCTCTTCTTGATCAGAGAGCGGGATTGCTCGAGAGTCTTGTGTGCACGGAATCTTGTTCGGCATGATCTGACTTGGTACCTCTGTGAGTACTGGCCCGTACTGCGAAGTGGAACCCACCAGCAAGTCAGTCGATGGATTCAAACCGCCAAACATCTTTCCTCATAGTAATGAGTACATACAAAGTAGGATTAATTGGGACAAAAAATTAAGACTAAAGAAATATGACTCTAGATCGCTCGGAGCACCGCTTAACAGCACTGTTCCCAGCTGGAATAGTAATCTTTTCAATTGCTCCACACAGGGAAACGGAAACTTTTTCTCTCGAAGCAAACAAAAGAGGATTGACTGTTTAAACTTCATTTAATCTTTAATATTACAAAATCCATCATTAAAAGCTCAATCAATATTGTTGAACAAATAGCAATTCATGCTTAATTAGTTAATAGATACGAATAAACTTACAACAAATGAGATTATACTAGGCAAATATTTTTAAAACATGATTAATCAACGAATTCAGAAGACTGCGATAAGAGCAATGGAGAAGAAACACGTTGAAGAAAGAACACATGATCAACCCACTGCCTTTACTGTTATAAGAGCAAGAAAGAAAAAATGGGTAGAGATAAGTGGACACAATGCTTAAATTGTTAATTGATGTTAATTGCGGCAAAGGCGGAGCGTATCCAAATAGACACCTGTCCTACGATTTTAATGAAAGTAAGACTTACAAACTACGCAGTTTCATGCGAGCAAAAAGGATAAAGAATCCCAAGAAAGCAAAAAGGATCCCAAGTTGTGTGCAAAGTTCATGTGAATATCCGTGAAGGGTCGATGCTAGCGACATATGCTCAGTTGGTTGATTTTTCCGTATTTAACTCACCGAAGTTTGACTCACTTTAAGGTATTTCTTGCACAAGATAAATATCTTCAGAATGGCTTAATTCTTCTTTAAACGACTAAAAATAACTTTTTAAAACACGTTTTGTAAAAAAAGGTTATTGAGGTTTTAACAAACAATTTTTGTTTCAAATTACGATTTTTAGCATAGGTGTTAATGGAAGAAACATTTCTCCACAACTTCAATTGAAAAATGTATATCTTTATTATCTGCAAATAAAGGATATAAACTATAGTATGAATAGCGTTTAACGCAAGGAACTTATTTGTCGCATAAAAATATTGGGCCATCGAACATTCGATTCGGATCTCGGTGCTGGTGTATAATCTCAAAAAAGTAATTTGATAATAATTTGTAAATAAATATAAAATTATGTTTAATTTTTGATAGTTGTGTGTTATACCTATAATTATCAATTTATAATCATTTTTATGTAAATTATCAATTGTGTTAACAATTTAAAAAAAAATTGTTCAGGGCCCTCGTTTAGTCCCTGCAACATTGCCCCTACGTGCAAGAAATATCTTAATAGATGGGAGTTGTGCTTCTTAGGTCTTCTCAGTTCATTTATTTAGTGGAGTAGAAAAAAAAGAATTCCATGGGGATTCCTCCTATGTGATCTTAATTGTACTTTCTAGTAATATTATTGGATTGGAATTCTATCAAGGTAGTTAGCTATGGTGATTCTGCAGTGAAAGTAGTTTTTTAAAAATAAAATTACTTAAAAATTAGCACGGATAATATTAACTTAATAATTAACATGACACTCACCGATTGTATATGAGTGATTCCACACCAACTCGACAAGTGATTTAACCCGACCCTCTTCGATTACGCTAATTATTTTTAATGTTTTAGTACGTACTAAAAGCAGCTTGCACACAAATTTTTAGCTTTTTATTCTAAACGTGTGTCACGAACGCAAATATTTTTCGATATTTTCTTTCTTTTTCTTATTTCATAACTCCAGCTGCATAGAGCGAACACTTGGTAGCTCAGTTCCCCACTTGAGAGATTCCATGTAAGGAAAGATGTGACCTCATGAAAGTTACAGCTTACAGTAGAGTCCCTTAAACGCGAACCCATCGTTTCACCCAAAGTAACGAAAAACATCTGGAACTCAACTATAAGAAAATCTTACAAGTAGCAACTGTCCATAAGACGTTACTCTATTAATAACTCACAACCAAAATTTCCAAATATGTTCGAAATCACTTTTTTTTCTCAGTTTTAAAGTGGAAAACTACATGATGACGCATCTCTCATGAAGTCACATGCAAGGGTCAAGCAAAGTTCATAGGGGAAGAATCTGATCAAAACGTGTCAAAATTAGAGCACACGTGCAAGGGTTAAGCAAAGTTAATAGGGAACAAATTTATAATTCACCAATAGAATAACAGAAAGGAGGAGCTTTTCTGAGAAAAATACGTGTGTCACACCCAAAAATCGGGTATATAAACCCTTCAAATCATACGCTGTGCATTTTACCATCGACCCTGACGGAACTTTGTCCGTCAGCTCACTGTGTCTTTTAACGTCTATCAGAACGGAACTCTATCCGTCCGCGACCGTATCGCGACGAAGCTTTGTTCGCCAGTTAGCCCGCGTTACCCTACGAGTTAATGTAGATCAGCCCCGTTCGCATACGCGTAACTTTGTTCAAGCTCCAGGTCTTCCGTAGAAGAGAGCGAGTCTTGTTCAGTTTTTTCCAAGTTCATTTTTTTTGTTCGTCCCCTAGCTGTGAACCAGTCGGGCACGCGATCAAATTCGATTTTACCGAGAAATTATAATTGAATATTTTTATCGAAAATAATATTGAAACAAAAGTAAAAATTAAAAGAAATGCGAAATTAAAGATTATTGTAAACACGAGTAAACCGAAACTAGTAAGTAAAAATTGTTATCGAACTTCGAAACGAAAGTTAATACCAAATTTATAATTAAACTATTGTAAACTAACAAAGCTGTATATTATGTAGAAAATCGTAGATCCCTCTACTTACGTTGATTATAATCAACACCAATATTTTAATTTTC
The DNA here is from genome assembly GCA_030522545.1 of Cremastinae sp. A BG-2022a. Taxonomy (NCBI): domain Eukaryota; kingdom Metazoa; phylum Arthropoda; class Insecta; order Hymenoptera; family Ichneumonidae; species Cremastinae sp. A BG-2022a. The sequence continues at coordinate 6,759 of JAPYYW010007514.1, forward strand.
AATAAAGAGCATGTAAAGAATCCTAGATCTCTTTATTTACTCGAACCCTATTCGCTTTCCAACACAACAAATAATCCGGATGATAAGATTTCTCGAGATCTCCAGCGTTAGGCCTACATACTTGAGTTCCTCAGAACGAAACGATTTTATAATCGTAAGGAAGAATCCTACAGGGTGGTGTAGCGCCAGCCGCTCGACGCTTATATAGCGACGTCCCACGGAAACGTTACATTTGAATTTTTAAACTTTTCAGACAGAAAAATTGTCATTTCGATTCGGTCTTCACATATGTTGTAGGAAATTTTATCAGCTTTCGAATGACGACAGTTAAATTGTGATCAGATAATAAATCATTATTGAAGAAGTTAATTAATTTAAAAAATGTAAAATGGGCCACTTTGAGTATGTCACTATTTCATATGTGGACTCGGTAGAGAATATCGTATCATGTACCATTCGAAAGAGCATATTTTTCCAAGAAAAAAACCCCCTTCGAAATTTTTATGAACCAATTAGAAGCCGAGATATGATCTTTTGAAGGTTAAACGGTTTTTTAAAGATATCTCGAGAAAAAATTAACCGATCTGATTTGAATTTATCGTGGAATCATTTCTAATAATGCCTTATCCAATGATCAAGAAATTCATTGTTCGGATAACTTCCGGTGGTGCAAAACCGGAAGTTATCGAAATACACTTTTTTCTTCCGAAGCATTTTTGTGCATGATGACGTGAAATTTTTTTTAAGAGTCTCATGTAAAAGCCAACATTTTGACGAAAAAAATGCACCCTGAAAGAATCTTCTGAGATAAAGGGATGTTCAGATGATTCGCCTCTGAAAATCGCGAAAATTTTACGCTTTTCGGGCGGATATTGCGGAGGCCCGGTTGTCCCTTCCAAGTTCCCCCACTACTGTCTCCACCGAGCGCTCTCGATACCCCTCCGACATTAGTATGACTCGCTTGGAGCGCTCGCGCACTACGAGTTAAATGTTTTGTTTTTATTTAAATAGAGCTTTAATTTAATAACTAATGATTTATACGAATAAATAAAATTGTATTTATTAACGATACAATTGTTGTAAAGATTACACAATGTACATATTTATACATTTTTAAAAGTAGTAGCTTTAATTTTTTCATGGGTTTTTCTTCGGCGTATTTTTAAAATTCATTTATTATTTCGTTAGAGAATGCAATTTGTTAAGCAGGCAGATTTGTTTATTCATAAATTTGAAAAGCGAGAAAAAATGCAATATTTTTTCTCGTGCTTCTTGTACATTGATACATTGTTTTTCTTGTGTGAACTTTAATTAATACATTGAATTTATTGAATAAGGAAGTAGTATAAATTAAATAGAAAAAATAAACAAATATTTCTTAATGTTAAGATTTTGATTAAAATTACAAATATGATTTAATATCGCGCGTAATATTACGAACGCCGTGTTAAATTCTCAGTGCTCTTATTTCTCGCATTTCGGGTTCCCCGCTCATCTCCGTCACCCCGCAAAATTTTGGAAATCCGCGCGTCAAGCGCGAGAACCTGTAGTCTTCTATTGTACATTGAGTAAGAAGTAACTCTACGGTAATTGGACTAGCCGCTCGGCAAAGTGTCACTCGATACAATTAATCATTATTATTTCAAGTATTGTTACAACGCGATTCCGTGTGATCCACGCCCGCGCAAGTTTTAAGAAAAGTGAAAATCAAAGTTTGAGTTTACGCGAGTCTTTGTACTTAGATCCTGTGCTATCCTTTTCCCTAATTTGTCACGGATTCACCGAACCGGCGAATATATTAAGTATGATACCGCGTTTATCGAAGGACGCGTGCGATCACTTAACTATTGTAAAATTTTGAAAAAAATTAATCTTAATTCTAATAAAAATGCATTAATTTGCTAACCCAATTATATTTTATTATCATAATTATTTACTCATTTCAATAAACTGTGAAAATATTTGTTCGATGTCTCGTTTTCAGAGAAATAAAGTTATTATTGATATCTTTCATTTCGAAGAAAGAAATGTTAATATTTATTTTTACTTTCAATAATTTAATTAACTCTTTCAAATATTAGGAAAATTTTGTTTAAAAATAAAAAAGGTTTGGATTCATTATGTTTTATTTTTTTAATAGGGAATTATTTTCTCTTTTCACCAGTCGAAAATATCTTTTCGGTTTATTAAAATGAGTAAAAAAATACTCATACTAGGTGAAATACTAGGTGAAAGGGTCAATTTTGCAAAGTGAGTATGGGAATGATATCAAATGACTTAATTGTTATTATATTAACAAATACAATTTGCTTATGCTAAATAACGTACTTTTCGAAATTTACAGCTGAAATTTGAGTCGATTTTGCAAAATGAGTTCAGAAATGATATCAAAAAACTTAATTCTTTTTAATTAACAAATACAATTTATTTATGCAATATGAAAAACTTTTCGAACTTTATAACTGAAATTTGGGTCAAATTTGCAAAATGAGTTTAGAAATGATATCGAACAACTTAATTGTTATTATATTATCATATACAATTTGTTTATGCAAAATGAGGAACTTTTCGAAATTTAAAATTCGGGTCAATTTTGCAAAGTGACAATAGGAATGATATCAAATGAATGAATTTTTATTATATAAACAAATACAATTTGTTAATACAAAATAAGATACTTTTCGAAATTTATAGCTGAATATTGGGTCAGCTTTGCAAAGTGAGTATAGGAATGATATCAAATGAGTAAATAATAATAATAATAAATACATCTCGTTTATGCAAAATAAGGAACTTTTCGAAATTTATTACTGAAATTAGGGTCAATTGTGGAAAATGAGTTGAGAAATGATATGAAACAATTTTATTTTTCAATACATAAATAAAAATATTTTAGAAGCCTTGATCTGACATTTCGTGGAATTTTACAAAATCGGTTTGAAAAGCAAATTATCTGATAATGATGCATTTCAGATATATACCAAATTCCACGAAATGTCAGATCAAAATTTTACAAAATCGGATTGAAAAGCAAATTATCTGATAATGATGCATTTCAGATATATACCAAATTCCACGAAATGTCAGATCAAGACTCCTAAAATATTCTTATTTCGCATAAACAAATTGAATTTGTTAATAACAATGTCTTGGTACCGAATAATTATCCTACGGAGGATATTTTCCAAAAAATATAACAAATTTCAGCTTAAAATTCCATAAGCATACGTATTTCGCATAAACAAATTTAGTTTGTTATTAAAAATGCTTCAGTATCAAAACATTTTCTTTTGAACCTTATTTTGTAAAATAATACCAAGTTACAGATCACAACTCATAAAACATGCTTATTTTGCATAAACAAATTGAATTTGTTAATAACAATGCGTTGAAACTAAACCATTCTCCTTGGAATTTCATTCTGTAAAATTACATCATATTTCAGCTCATCAAACGTATGAAATACAATTCGAACGTATGAAATACAATTCGAAGGAAAATGTTTTGATTACATTCCATTAGTTTGCATAAATTTAATTTGTTAATAAAAATATATTACTATCAAATGATATTCTTTTGAATCACATTTTGTAAAATTGCATGAAATGTCAGATATAAAATCTCAAAGCATTCTTATATAAACAAATAGAATTTGTTTATAATAGTGGAGTGAAATCTAAAAAATGTTCTTCGAGTTGTATTTTGCAAAAACAAATTTCAGCTGAAAATTGAAAAAAAAAACATAAGTATTTCGGATAAACAAATTCAATTTGTTAATAAAAATGCAACACCATCAGGTAATTTCTTTTTGAATCCGATTTTGTAAAATTGCACGAAATGTCAGATCAAGACTCCTAAAACATTCTTATTTCGCATAAACAAATTAAATTTGTTAATAATAATGCCTTGGAACCAAATAATTTTCTTTCGGAGGATATTTTGCAAAAATATATGAAATTTCAGCTTAAAATTCTATAAGCATACGTATTTCGCATAAACAAATTTCATTTGTTAACTAAAAGCATCAGTATCAAAAGATTTTATTCTAAATCTCATTTTGTAAAATAATACCAAATTACAGATCACAACTCTCAAAACATGCTTATTTCGCGTAAACAACATCTCAACATCCGTATTTTACATTGAAAATACAATTTGTTAATAAAAATGAGTCAATAAAATATGATTTTATTTTTAACTCATTTTGTAAGATTACACCACATTTCAGATCAAAATTCC
>JAPYYW010007519.1:0-11749 GCA_030522545.1 Cremastinae sp. A BG-2022a
TCAGAGAGCTGTCGGGCGCTCTCGGATCTTTCCGGAGCGTTTCAAATCACTCTAAACTTTAAAATTCATTTTCTCCGTTAATATTGATTGAAAATGCATCATTTTTGTTTGTAAATTCATTATTAAATCTATACTACGCGGCAATGATAAATTTTTTTTTTATTTTTCATGCAAATACCCAATTGGTGAAATTAACGAAAAATTCACAAGATAACTTTTTTTAGAGCGTAAAATTTCCTACGAAAATATGGCTTTTATATGACTCTAAGTTGAGATACGGCAAGTTACGAATTTTTCTGTAAGATATTAATTAAAAATCGAAAATTTCGATGTAGAGGGGTTGTTCCCGCATCCATATAAAGAGCTAATATTTAGTGAGATTTCTCTAGAGGTTCGCAGAAACAAGATTTTTAATTGCGGAAGAGAATAAAAAAAATTCACTTTTCTTTACATAAATATTAAATACAAATATATAAATACATAAATATAAAATACATAAATGTAATACACAGAAAAATGTGTTTTTTTAACGTTGCAGGTGCAGTGACATCTATTATAGGATTTACAGGATGTGTGGGTGCGCTCAGGGAAAATACGTGCCTCCTTGCTGCTGTAAGTAAACTTTGAAGCGATTTTGGTCCAGATTTAATGTAATTCGTCTTATGAAGTTCTCTTTGAAATCTTATTCACCCTCGAAAGGATATGTGGGATATTTTTGGACTCCAAAGAAATTGAATTTAAGTTTCATGAGAAAACAAATTTTTTTTGGTGTTCAAAATTTTCGGTACCCCCATGTGAATATTCTGAATAAATTTTGCATTCAACGCTCAATTTGAACACGTTTCAGATCAGATCTGTATGTTTAAAAACGAGGAGGGTCCAGAAAAACCTACGAGCATGTGCCAAAAAAAAACAAGACAATTTTTATATGGAATGATCGACATCATTTTAGATCTATAATATGCCATTTAAGGAGTAAATGCTAATTACAAAATAAATGCATCATCATAGTCTTGATTTTAATTTTACGAAATTTCATTTCTAACTTCACATAATGGCATTTTGCCTATTAATAAATTGCCATAAAAAATGATGGCAAAACGTAATTTCATTTACTTTCTTACTTTCATTTTTTTTTCGTCGACGTTTTCGTCATCGACAATACTAATTGTCAAGAACAAACAGTAAACAAACAGAGTCTTATTATTTTAAAAGACTAGAAAAATTCATACACCAACAAATAAAAAGAGAAATATTTTAAACGACTAGAAAAACTTAAAAACTATTATATTGATTTATTTTCTTGTTTCATTTACCTGATTTTCGAAAAAATGAGCAAAATTTTTTTGATCAATAACAAGATATATTGACAAGAATGAGAATTTCTTTTTATATTTCCAAATATTTTCAGTATGCAATGTTTCTGGCGTCGCTGCTCTTACTCGAGATGACGGTCGGCGTTTTGGGCTTCGTTTTTAAAGATTGGGTAAGTATCATTATAACAATCGTAAAAATTTATTTAAAAGTTTAACTGCACGGTTCTATATTAGGTATAAAATTATAACCTGCAATTTCATGAGACAGAATTTCTTTAAAAATTGAGCACTGTCTTTAGTATAGTTTTATCATGCAGTATAATCGAGATAATTTTTTTAATTTCCACTTTCAGGCAAACTCTTATGGGAAATTTAAAAAAGTGACGATTCATTTCAATAATTCATATGTCGATTTCTATTGATGGAAAATTGTCGTTAAATTTTACACCAGCTTTAATATTATATTAATGAAGATATGTGAAAATATTGGAAAAATCTATCCCAAGGGGATTTTACGATTGTATTCTTCGAAGTAAAAGAGTTACGTGAAAAGGTTTGAGACAGAATTCCTCGAATGTTTGCACTTTATTTTGTTAAATTTTTTCTTTAAAATGTGTTTAAAATTTTATGATATTTTACCTTATAAAAATCGTGATAGATATGCATTTTATTGTTGAAAATTTATCGTTTTTTATAAGGAAGTTTACGCGTTTACCACGTGGAAATTATTTTCGAACTTTTTTCGCAAAAATTTGGCGTACACTGTGAGTTTAATATGATACCCGACTAGTGGTCGAATTTCAATAACATTTATCGTTTGGAAATCGATATAATTATTTTTAAAAATCGCATTTTTGTGTCTTCTCATAAAAGTTGTTATTTTACAAAGGATTACCTCGATATCTGCACGATGAAGCTTCCTTAAGGTAGTACAACCAAGTCTATTCAAAAGTTTGTCCTTATGTGATAACTAAATGTAAAATCATCAGTTGAAATTTCTTGAGACAGAATTTATTGAAAAATTGCACAGATCTTCGTTAGCATTGTGTTAACGTGTTTGCAAAATTTAAAAATGGGCTCTTGTGGGAGATTCGAAAAAGCAACGACTTTCAGTGTATATCTCAATTTCTAGATGGTGAAGCTTTGTAAAATTTGACACATGTTTTCATATGATATTGAAAAAGACCTGTGAAAATTTTTAAGAAAATGTATCTCAACACGTTTTGCGGTTGTACTACCTTAATCCTCCCTGTGTACACTGGGTCTTTTAAAGAACAGTCAAAATTTCAAACTTAAATTCCTCACTTATGAATAAAGGGTGGCCTTTGACTACCCTGTCAAAAAAAATCTAGACATTAGTAGGGATTAAAGGCCCAAGGGAGGCCTGGGTCTGATAGTTCATGTGCGAACGCAAGTCAGTGCAAATCACTTCTGTTCCCTAAAAGGGTCACTATACACATGTCGTCAGTATTTTCGAATTTAAATCGATGCAGTTTTTTTTGTTTTTTTTTTTCGTAGTTTTTCAGTTTTTCTTTCACAACTAAAATAAATATTTCATTAAATTTGATGATATTTTGGTTATTTTGTAGAGACTCAAATCTTAAAAACAATACTTTTTTTGTATATTTCATTTACAATACAACTTTTTGAAGTCCACACCAAAGATCCTATTTTTTTTAAAGCTAATAACCTAAGTTGTTTAGTGTAGAGCTACACATTTTTTAACGAATTTCTGTTTTTTTTCTGCTTTCTAAACTATTTTTCAATTTTTATTAATAACGGTTTTAAATGTTTGGAATTGGGAATTTTTGGGTCTTGTAGTATTACTTCAAAGAGTAACTCTGAATTTTTTCACAATTTTTTAAAGTCTAGAACATTTTAAAAAACACCCGGCTGTTCCCTAAAAGACCCAGTGTATATAACCGTGTATCGAAAAATATAGTGTACACACGAAGGGTTAAATTTGAAACATATTTTAATATGACATCAAAGCACGTTAATATTAATTTTCATTGATTTACCTTCAAAATAATTTCGCTCAATGATTTTTGCCTCTATTATAAACACAAAGCGAATGCGCACGCGAGCGAATGCACGCGTGAACCTTTTTAATTTATTATGTTAAAAATGGTTATTTTCAAAATTTAATATCTTAATTACCAATTAATAAAAATCCTTTACATTTTTTTAAATATAAATTTGAACATGACTCTGAAAAAGAACTTTGTAAATTTTGAAAAAATTCTGTCTCACAAGATTGTATGTCAAGAGATTATTTTTCAATTAGCTTACACGCACGGCTAAACTTTTGGACAGACCGTGTCTCGTGACTCGAACCTTAAATAACTCGTTGCGAGAGCATGCGCGAATTCGAAATTCAGGAAAAACTTTGATATTTCGAACGGAGTTAAAATAAACGAAATTACATTTGCCAGTTGGTAAAAAATGTGAAAGCGGCGTAGCGGAATATTTGAGCTCGTAGCTCATGAAAACAAGAAGGAGAAAAAAAAATGATCGCCAGGCACGCTCCTCGAAAAACGGGAATTTATCGCGTATGCGCCGCATTCCCTGCCAGAATCGCTGGCGAAACATTCGGCCGAATTGTATGAGCAAACGAGCCAAATGCGTTATGTCGTATTTGCATGTACATATTTTATATGATCGTCAAGCACCGGGATTGAATAAAATTTGCATGTTTTGTAATTTGCTTCATTTATCGGGCGAATAATCTATCGTTTCGGCCTGGCTCCAATTTCGATTTTTTTCGCAAAATTTCTGATTAACGTTCCGCTCGAATTTCGTTGTTAAATTAAAGAGATAAAAACAAAAACACGGTGAATTCCGGTTGGGAATTATATATTTTGCTTCGTGCTTTCGCCACCGCCGAACCTCGTTAATTTCTCATTAATTTTATTCATGAATTTGCGTAGATAAAGGCACAAGCTACCGGGGGATTTCAAGCTTTCATCATTCATTATCGCGATGATCCCGATCAACAAAACCTCATCGATTGGATCCAAGAAGACTGGGTGAGTTGAAAAAAATTGAATTCATCCTTCGTTTATTATTAATATAATAATAATAATAAGATTTATTGAAATATAACTGATAAGCATTACTCTAATTTACGCAGAATTAGATTCTTTGTTTTCATTTTATTTTTTATTTTTATTAGCAGCAACGTATACACTGAGAAAAAAGTTTGGTTGAATCAACTAAACGAGGTCGAACGAAATATTCAGCTAGCTTTGCATGATATCTTTTAAATTCAATCTATTATTTTCATTTCCGTGTCAATATAATAAAAGGAATGGAAATAAAAATATACATAGTTGAATTAAATTAGTGTCAATATAAATATAGTTAAATTAAATTAAAAATTAGTAATTAATTTTGTAATGAAACGTGTATATGGTAATTTTATATGGAAGTGTTTATGTACTTATTTATGCTATTTTAAAAGTTTCACATTGTGGGCAACGTTGCCAGATATCAGAAGAAATTATGGAGATCTGCGATTTATTTTAACAAATCATTGGCTTAGAAAAAAATGTAATAATTTCGATTTTCAAGGGCAGTGTGAATTCATCGTGTGTGGCGAAAAAAAAACAACAAAATATATTGAATAAAAGGTGTCATCCTGAGAAAAAAGATAATTCATAGAACGAAAGTACAAGAGAGAGGGCGTCGAGGGATGAAGAAAAGTCCAAGTATCGTAATATTAGATTTTAGGTCGAAGTCGCTTCCGGGTAAAACCCTCGACGCAGACTTTCATTAAACCACAATATCCGTCATGGCCACGAAAACCGCGTTTTCCTCCCTCTGCCAGCCCCATTACTTTCAGCATCAAATTTTTTTCTTTCATCTCGAATTAATAACGTTTCTATTAAATTTTCGGCTGCAGACATTCTGAGACTCTTTGAGCGTCGAACCTCGATTGATTAAGGATGTTGTGTTCAAAAACGAAAATAGTGGAAACGTTTTGAAAATTTTTAATAATATTAACATTTCTAAAAGGTTGTGTAAAAATTTCACGACGATTAGGAAAAGCTTCTCATTAAGATACTTATTGTTAAAGATGGTTATTTTTTGTACTTTTCCATAAGAGCAAGTGTTAGAACTTGCAATTTTGTATAATAAATATCTCAGTAACGAGCTTCCTAATTTAAGTGAAATTTTGCACTGATCTCTATATGGCGTTAAAGAAGCTTCATCTAATTTTTGAATAAAATTTCATCATTTTTTTCGTGCAATCACAGAGAGAGAGAGTAGATCTGTCATTGGATTACCTTGAATTTCAAATATATTTTTCTTTAGTTGATTTGCAGCAACTTTTCTTAATTAATTTTTACTCTCAAATAACTTTGTATGGGAGAAAAAAGTTGTCAAACTTTTATTTCTTGGTCTACGGATTCAAAACCCAAGGTGATATATGGCCATGGCAGTAAAACCACAAATTTTCGACTTAACTTTTCTCACGAACATATTTTTTGAATTATTTATTTCGTCTTGCAAAAATTTTCAGGAATTACCTATTATGAAGTCGATATCGTTGAGGCCACGAAAGGATATCGCCATTTGAAATTTTGAAATTTTCCTATTTTCGATTCTCGAAAAATCAGGCTGGATATCCTCGAACACGCTACATATTATCTTAGTTTATATGAAAAAACTTGCGACACATGTTTCTATTATTTATATCAAATATACCTGGACGAATATATCTGAATAGTTCGAAGATCGTAAACATTAAAAAAAAAAGAGAGAAATTCGTCGAGCGTAACGAGGAAAAAAAATTTTCAAGTTTTCGTTAATCCCTGGGTCATTAGTGTTTCCATGGTGATCGGTCGAGGTCGAGGGAAAAACCGAAAACGATCGTGATTGTTTAGATTTTCGATTAAATTTGGAAATAGTAAGCCGGTATAAAGTGTCGGGGTAAGACGTGTCGGGTCTCGTCAGGTAGTTTGTTATCGAAAAACATGTTTCGAAAAAAAGTGATTCGACAAGTTCAATTAAGTGTCAGTTCCAATAATTTTCAATCATACGAAAAGTGGATAGTTTATATAGTATTTTAAATTTATTACATCGTTTCGAAATATTCGAAATAATTTTCAATCATACGAAAAGTGGACAGTTTATATAGTGTTTTAAATTTATCATATCGTTTCGAAATATTCGAAATCATATCGTTTCGAAATATTCGAAATAATTTTCAATCATACGAAAAGTAGATAGTTTATATAGTATTTTAAATTTATCATATCGTTTCGAAATATTCGAAATAATTTTCAATCATACGAAAAGTGGATAGTCTATATAGTATTTTAAATTTATCATATCGTTTCAATAAAATATTCGAAATAATTTTCAATCATACGAAAAGTGGATAGTTTATATAGTGTTTTAAATTTATCATATCGTTTCGAAATATTCGAAATAATTTTCAATTATACAAAAAGTGGATAGTTCATATAGTGTTTTAAATTTATCATTTCGTTTCGAAATACTTTTTAAAAAATGTCGGTGCGGATGTATCCTATATAAAAAAAGAGATGAAACGTCTAATCAATCAATCGGAATTATTAATCGCATTATGCGAAGTTGTATGAAGTATGCACCTAAAAGAATAACAAGATATCAATTCAAACAAGTCCAAAAAAGCGGCCGCGTTGTCACTCGGTAGGATAAAATAGAATGAATAGAAATTTTAGCTACAAGTCACCATATACTCTCCATCGTTTCTTCAAATATATATTTGGCAACATTGGCCACAACGTGAAATTTTTAAAATAGCATAACTAAGTAAATAAACAATATTCACATACAATAACCATGCGTTTCATAAAAAAATTAACCACTTATTTTGATTATTTTTAAAAAATACGAGAATTGATAAATTTTGGTATTATATTGTTTGTAAGCATATGAAAAAAATTTATGTAAATTTACGTTTTACTGAATGGTTCAAGAGTTATCAAACTCCGAAGTCGCTAAGATTTGATATTACTTCTTATAAAGAATTCATAAATTTGCACTGAATACAAATTAAAAAATATGAGATTTTTGTGATTTTTTAATAAATACTATATATTCGTATTAGTCTTAATTTTGTACAGGCGTTAATTTTAAGATGTTTTACTACAAATTTTTCTTTAAGATAGTTCTATAGTTTTATCGATTATTATTTAAGATTAGAGAAAAAATTTATTTTGATGATTTTACCTGCAGTTTACAAAGTAAAAAAACTTTTGTACATGCAGGCCGTCGCGATATAAATATACCCTAAGGTATAGTTCTATAGGTACAGTCAAATTAAAAGTCTTTATTTCAATCTATCTCCACACCATGTGGTTTTTGAGTCAATTAAGAAAAATTGTTGCAAATTGTTTAAAAAAACATTTTACTCAAAATTCAAGGTTATTTAAGGTAATCTGTACTTGTTACGTATGTATGAAAATTAAACAAAAATCATAATCTTAGGATTAAAAAAAAAACTAAAGAAAGCTTCTTTGAAGTACAATAAAGAGCTATACTAAATTTTACGAAGTTTCACCATCTAGATTTTAAGAAATGTAGGATTGAAAATATTTAACAGGGGCTCTTATGGGAGAGGACTAAAAATTTGAATTTTTAACACTAAATATCTCAATTTCTGCTTGGTGAAACCTCTTAAAATTTGGTAACATATGTATCAAAGAACGATTGGACCAATTTTTCAACAAAATCCTAAATAATCGATAAAACTATAGAACTATCAAAATTAAGTTTTCTAAGAATATCTATAATACTTCTGATGGAACGTAAAGATACTCGTTAACCAAGAAGAAAAAAATGAAAACAGTTGCAGTGCTGCGGCATCGAAGGGCCGAAGGATTGGGACCGGAACAACTACTTCAATTGCTCGTCGAGCGAGATCGGCTCGAGCGAGGCCTGCGGGGTGCCTTTTAGCTGTTGCAAGCGGGAACCCAACGTGAGAAGTGTAAAATAATGTTTTTTTTCACCGTAACGACCTAAAACCATTATTTCTCGAATATTTCCCGATCCTCGAACATTTTCGAGAATAAATCGAAGCATTCTCATCATCGTCTCAACAGTGTTAGAATTTCGAGAATCGCTTCTAAACGATTTTCTCTTTGCAGGAGATAACCAAGAACAAGCAGTGCGGTTACAACGTCAGAAAGCCAGGCAATGTGAGTGAAAATTCAGTTTAAGAATTATCGGAAAGATAAACGTGCCAAATTTTGAAATGAAATACAAAAAAAAAAACAAAAGAAAAATATTATAATGGGAAACAATCGAAAAGACGTGTGTAACTTATTGAATGGCGTGGGCTTGAAAAATACGCAAATATCGTTTCACAAAGGTCTCGCGTGCTGTTAAAAGTATACAGAAAAATTTGGCCATTAGCACTCGAGGTTCTCACGAAAAGCATTTTCTCGTCCCAGGATCGAGTTTCGTTTAACCCAAGAAATGCTCGTTCAGCCATCGAAAGTAATGAGTTTCCCCGAAGCTGGTAATGACCGGCGGTAACTATATCGCGAGGGGCTCCAAAGTGCGAAGGGGAAAAAGCTGTACGAACATACACAATATATCACGAGCATTATATCCTGCAACCGGCTTTGCGGCGTATACAGGGTGTCCCAGAAAATCACATCAAGAGCTATAAATATTATTTTCCAATATGATGAAAAAATATTTCGACGTGTTATTTTGAGGCTTTTTTTCGATCCGAAGTACCCACGACGACATCTTGTATTACAATAAAGTGACATAAATTATCTTTATTTTATTAATTATTTTAGAATTACTCTAATATTGATTAGCTTTGGGAGAAATAGTAGTATCGATTACACTTATTATTTTAGAAATAAATATATTTTTGTAATAAAATGAAACGATACTTGGGACAGGACTTTAATAAAATATATTTAGTTTAACGTATATACAAAGAGAATTTTATACGAAAAGTTATCACTTTTTGTCGTAAAGTATATTAACAAAAGATTTTGAGGACTGATTTTAGAACTAAACATATTTTTGTATTAAAATGAAATTTATTTAGGACAGGATCTAAATAAAATATATTTAGTTCAATGTTCAAAGAGATTTTTAGACGAAAAATTACTATTTTTTGTCGTAAAGTATATTAACAAAATATTTTGAGGACTAATTTTAGAACTAAACATATTTTTGTAATAAAATGAAATTTACTTGGGATAAGATTTAAATAAAATATATTTAGTTCAACGTACAAAGAGAATTTTATACGAAAAATTACTATTTTTTGTCATAACGTGTATAGTGTCAAAATATGTTGAGTACTTTTAATTAAATATAGCAATTTTGATCACTTTTTCTTTATAAATCGAAAACGAGTAAAAAACTGCTGTTAAAAGAGACAAAAATGTGATATTTCTTCTATACTATAATATTCACTGAGAGCTATCGATAAATTTTTGTATTTATTGTGACAGCTGCGTTGCTCTCGTATCAATGACTGGAATTTTTCTTACGCGTCATAGTAAAATTTCAAGTTTTTTTACACGAGCACCAGCTCTCGAATACGATTAATAAAAATTTCACTTGTATTGGCCATGGGAAAAAATTCGAAGGTTCCAATGCAGATACTCGAGTTTGCACAAGAGCTTTTGGATTTTATCCAACTTTTGGTGTAATTTGTGAGTACCACAGTAGTATTTTATTTTCGTTTAGGGCAGTACGGTCATTAAAGCAAATCCGACGATTTACAATCGAATTAAAAAAATTATATTCATCAAGTTATTTTCAAAATTTTATCAAAATTAACCATATGACAGTTTTTATCGAATAATTCACAAAGTCGAGCTTTTCTGTAGTTTACACATTTTGTCTTATGGCAACTGTTGTCCTGAACTTTAATTATGAGACATTTACAACGTACTTTTCTATATCTAACACTATCTAAAAACTCAAATTCCAAATTATAGAATATCTAGAAAGTCTAAAATGTCGTTGGGGACATGCAATGATGTAATTTTTACATTTTATTTTCTCAATATTTTACAAATAAATCCTTTTTTTAATAGTCGATACATTAAAACTTTATTTTAATACATAATAATAACAAATAATATTTTAATGCATATAAACGATTCCAAACAAGGGACTGAACTTTAATTTTGTATCTCATGAAAAATTGTCATGTCCCATAGTATAATAATTAGTACTACAGCTGTCACTTTATAGTAATTAAGATATAGGAAACGCGTCAAAATCATTTGAGACATAATTTTTTGAAAATTTGTACAAATCGTCTTTGATGTCATGCTGAAATGCATGTTAAATTTTATGAAATTTTACCATATTAATTGAGATATTAATTATTGAATATCACTGAATTTTAAAATCTCTTATAGTGGCAATATTTTTAGAAATAAATATCTCGATTACCACATGGCAAAGCCTCTATATATTTTGCATATTTTTCAATATGATGCCAAAGAAGATCAGTATAAATTTTGAAAAAATTCTGTCTCAAAAAATTTCGAGTAATGATTTAACATTTATTTAACACGTGGAGCTAAACTTTTGAATGGACTGTCACACGAATCCTAATGGTCCCTAAAATGTTCTGTACCATATTTTATGCAAAAAAATAATAGTATTTTAATTAATCCCTTTTCTTCCATATTTTTCTGAAATTTATAGTAATTTTATTTGTTCGGTTCCGTTACTTTGAGTACATTATTTTTTGTTATGATAACATAATATATTTTGCTGGAAAATAATTGTTTGATTATTTCAACCAAATATATAATTTTTCAAAAGTTTGATATACTTAACTTACTTTGTTTCTTAGAACTATACGAATTTGTTCGTGCAATCAAATATTTGATTGACTTGATCTAGTGGAATTCTCATTCTAAATTGTTCAATTTAACAAAACATTTCGTTGTTTCAAATTTGCTTAAATAATTTGTTCCAACAATATCGTACGTTTACACAAACAAATGTGTTTTTTTTCCTATAATTTAGTTATTTCAAGCATTTATTTTGTCGACTCAAATAAATTTTGAGTTTTTTTGAAAACAATTTTAGTCGAAACAACCAAATTGAAATCAATTAAATATATTTGGTAATTCCACTTAATTTTTTTCTTATTTTTGTTTTTTAATACTTTTCTGACAGTTCGAGCTCGCCACGACTCGATTACTCTCTTAAGGTGGTCCGATGATGGGCGCGTTCAAACTTTTAGATTAAGCATGCAATGTAAAGGCAAAATTATTGATCGAAATTTTTTCCAAGATATTTGATTCAAAATTCGTATAAACGTTCTTTGGTGTAATATTAGAAGTTATGCCAAATTTAAAGATACTTCACTATCTAGAAATCGAAATATTTATCGTCAAAAATCACGAATTTTAACATAAGGCTTATGAGAGATAGCGAAAATT
>JAPYYW010007541.1:0-12932 GCA_030522545.1 Cremastinae sp. A BG-2022a
GACCAAAACTAAAGATTTAGCCCGAACCCAAGCCAAAATAACCAACTTGGTAAATAACGGACACCCTAATATATATATATATATATATATATATATATAGGGGAAAGAGGGGCAAAATGGACATCTAAAATTTTTAATTCACAAAGTGTTTAGGGGTAAAATGGGTCCACTAGATTTTTAATAACCTACAAATATTTTTTCGAGCAAAATGGGCTTCTAGTAGAAATATTTAAGGAATAATGAGAATAATGGAATAAGGGGTAAACTAGGTCATGAGTTCAACAGCATTATTTTCCATAATTATTCCCCAGAATTGAACGCATAGAACGATTTCAAAGCGCTTAACATTTCATTTTAAATATTGTATGATGTTTTAGCGCGAAAATAAATTTTTCTTAAATTCATCAATTAGTTATTGAACAGAAAAGTAACAAGAAAATTTGATTCAAGTTTCTAAAAGAACCATTATGCTCTAAATTTTTATCATTAATTGTTAGTGTATTTTTACACTAAATACATGGCAAAAAAACTCAAAAATATGATACAAGTAAAAAAACTTACATTATAAAATTTTTTTGGGTGGGCCCATTTTGCCCCACATTTTTCGATTTTTTAATTATAGTAGACACTGCAAATTAACACCAAATATTTGACAAGGGGCTAAAAAAAAGTGAAACCAGTGAAAAAAACTGAGGTTTCAAGCATTTTTTTCTTAAGGTGCCCATTTTGCCCCCCCTTTCCCAAGTTTTATAGTTGATAGTGGTAAGACGTGCTATGCAATATCCGAGGTGCAATTCTGATGGTATTCCCGTTATTGGATTTCTCGTACTTATTTCAAAACTCATTTGAAAAAAAGTTAAGATTGCCTTCCGATCGAGAGTCACTGGCTGTGTCGACTACGATTTTCTCTGCCTTATTTCTTCGTTGATCTCGATCCACAATATACCGAAAAAAAAATAAAAACATAATAATCGAGTTGACTGAACTTTGTGCCACGAAGATCTCAATTTTTGTCGAATCACATTAAAGAAAAGAGTATAAATACTCGTTTTCATTTTAGTACAGTTATCAATGCAGTGATTGAAGTTGGATGACATGAATGTCTCATTGAAAACTTAGACAGCACGTTTGACATGAAAGATGTTGAAATGGAATAAAAGATTTCTTTGAAAAGCATCCTTTCTTCACCATAAAAAGATATGTATACTTATAAATGTCTCTCAAACAGGGTATTTTTTGCAAAAATAATAAAAATGTGTGACTCTTTAGTAGATACATTTTTCTTGTAATGAAAAGATGACTTAAATTAGATTATTAATAACTTTTTTAATTATTTAACTAACTTAAATAACTAAAAATTATTTAACTAACTAATTAAATGATTTAACGAACTTAAATAAATAACTAATTAAATGATTTAACTAACTTAAATAATTAACCATTGACTAACTACACATAAACTTACTATGCTAATTAAAAATCATATTAGAAACAAAAATATCGAAGCCTTTACTTATTTGCATGGAATCTGGTTCTATAGGAATAGCAATCGAAGAAGATTAGGATCTATAGAGGAAATTTTCCCTACGGTGATGTCGTTACATGCCATCGCGTTTAACACCTTAGAATATACCCACAATTATGACGAAAAGAGTGTATCCAACACAAATTCATGTGCTGAAGAAATTTTTTAAATATATTTTGTTTAAGAATGAACTGAAGATACTGTCCATAACAATCATGAGTTTTTCATTGTTAAATTTAGATATTTCATAAGATTTTTTAATATAATTGATAGAAGATACATATGTGTTATTAGATAATAAAAATATAAAAAAGAAAATTTTTTTACAACATTCGCTTTCAATAAATTGTGCCATCCATTAATCACCCTTGAGATATGTATCTTTGTACTCGCTGGAACAGAATAAAAGAGCAGGACAAACAAATTTTTGTTAAGGATGTACGGGTCAGACAACGCAGACTCTATCTTTCACCAAAAAAATTACTAATTTCTCAAGACTCAGTTTAACAATAATTTTGGTGACTTAAGGTAGTGCAACGCAAAAACATGTTGAAACAGATTTTCTTCAAAATTTACACAGATCTTCTTTAATGTTATATGAAAACGTATGTCAAATTTAAAAAAGCTTCACCATCTAGAAATCGAGATATTATACATTGAAAGTCGTTGCTTTTTCGAATCTTCCATAAGAGCCCATGTTAAAAGTATTTAATATCTAAATAACTACATGGTAAAACCTTTTTAAATTTTACAAACACTTTAACACAATATGCTAAAGATCTGCAATTTTTTGAATAAATTCTATCTTAAGAAATTTCAAGTGATAATTTTACAGGAGACAATTGCCCTACTCTCAGGTTTCGCTAATCCCAGCACTTAAAATTTTTTTTTATTTCATCGTTCAAGTTCTAGAAAATGAAATGAATTACTAGAAAAAGATCTCATATTTGATTCATACCGAAAAAAATGCAATTGAAAAAGCAACATTTTTGAAATTCCAAAATCATAAAAATTTTCTGGGGGGGTTTGGGGAACCCTTGTGTACTTTAATCTTTCTACTCTTTCTACTGTGTACTTTAATTTCTACTTTAATCTTGAATAATTTTTGAAGGAGTCAATTTATCGAATAATTACAACAGATCTTTTTTGTAGAGCATAACATTTTCTACAAAAATATATAAAACCATATATGTAAGTTACTCCGTTATCGAGCTACAAAATTCTGAATGAAAAAAAAATTTTCCAACGTTATTTAAATGAGAAATAAAAAATTGAAAATCGCCACCTCCAAAAAATTTTTTAAAGGCCTGAAATTTGGTGTGGCATCTTTTTTTATCATTCCGAAGATATTAAACGCGTGTTCGCAAAAAAATAAAATTAGTCATTTTTTTGGGCAACCCTAGTATAGACATCGTAATAAGCTATTTGAGCATAATTGACGGTCATCGAATGAAAAGTTCATTAATCACGTGCAACGCCAAGCGAGTTCGTTATCCAATCAAAGTATATTCGTCCAAGAAACTCGAAGATACGATACCATCATTATTACAAGGTAAGCAATAACGGAAAACTCGCTCATAAATCGTCGAGGCATAAATCCAGGGTGGCTGAAAACAAGTGCTCAGGGAGAGTTGCGCTTGGCCTGAAAACGCCGTAACGACCCTCCGGCATCAGTCTAACCGTGAATATAACTCCACCATCCTTTTCTCCAGGACAAAAGAAGCGTGTCGTCCCTACTCCAATTACTTTTCAAATTTCACGATAGAAGAGTTCGAGCCCCAAAAATGAGCAAATTGATATTTATCTTTTTTTTTTCAAGCACTTCACAAAATTATTCATTAGACTCTATTAAAACTCATTCTCATTCATTCTAATTAAGTATAATTGCAGTTATTCTCTCACTCACTGAGAAAAAAAAATGTAATTTAATGAAAAAAATATGTGGGTTGATGCAAATAAATGTATGACTGCAGAGTGCCTACGATATTTGACATATGTTTTTAATGCTATAAAAGATTGGAATTTTATTTTATTTTCTTTCAAAATTTTTACTTTTTATTTGAAATGTTCATTATTAAAATAAAAAGCTTACATGGATGAAATAATTAAGCGTTTACTACGATCTTTTTGTTTATTCATTCAAAATCATAATTGATGGAACAATTTGTTTACTCCACCAGAAGGTATGTGAAAAATATAATTAATGGAACGAATTGTTTCTTGTCTATACCAAAACGAATATGTAATTGCAAATTAAAAATACTAATAAGAAAAAATAAGATACTTTGATGGAACCAGTAACTTTTTAAAAGAAAAATCATATTGAATTTTTTTTAAATTTTCACAGATCTTCTTTAATGTTACACAGAAATATGTATAAAATTTAACAAAGCTATACCATCTAGAAATCGAGATATAAATTATTGAAAATTATCGTTTTTTTAATTTCCCGGAAGAGTCCATGTTAAAAGTGGCAGTTCTAAAAAATTAATATATATGTACAATTTTTTAAGAAATTCTGTCTCAAAAAATGTTAAGTGGTAATTTTATATCTAGAGTCAACATGTACGGGCAAATTTTTGAATTGACTTTCACGCTTGTACCATCTTGAATATAAAATTCGAAAAATAAAAAATTCTATGAAAGGTGTAGTCTTAAACGGCTGAAGATTTCTCTGAAACCAATAATAATAGGTATACAAATTAATAAGGTCCTTTATGCTGTATGTTTGATAATTCCATATCAGAGTTCCCATAAATTGATCAAACTTCGGCAATTGCCCGAACGATGAAGTAAAGTCATTGAAAGCAATGCAGATTATTTTCAGAATTATGTGTGTCTTCATTGCTTTAGAAATAAATTTTGAATTCTATGAAAAAAGGCACTTTTTTAATTAGTACACCTAAATATATTGATTACAGGCTTTCAAAAATTGAATATCTCACAATTGAGAGCATCAAATAATTTTTTGTCTCCGTGAATATTTCCTTGGTAAGAATACATCTCCCAAATGAAAATTTTATTTCGCGAAGATGCAAAAAATCGAGAATTTACGAAATGATTCAAAGAACGTGCCTGGGAAGTGTAAACTGGCTGACATTGTACACAAGTGATAAGGGCTGAAGATTTGTTCGCGTATGATAAACTCGAGTTCGCGAATAAGCGCAAATGTATAAATGGCGTATACGGGAAAGTGTGCGAAAGTACGAAAGTAGGGTGTATGTGAGCAACATGAAAGTTTGGTAAAGATAAAAATGAGGGGATTTCTGAAAATGGTGTAAATAATGCCTAGAGAAAATGTTGCAGTCTAGCTGACATTGTACAAAAGTGATAAGGGCTTTGGATTTATCTGCGTACCATGGACTCGAGAAATCGCACCCCCAGCAACTTCGGATCCCTCCATGGAACTCCGCCAGGACCGGGACGACCCCACGGTGACGTGGGTTGCGCCAGCTAAGCACACGCCACACACTGTCACCATGGCATATTAAACAGCTTCTAAGCACACAACTTAGGATTTCAACCATTTTTTTTTCTCAGCATTTGTCATGCTTTCGGGCAAAAGCTCCATTCGCAGATACCTGGTGCACTATTTCAAATGTCCGCGACGAATCACATTTGGGTCAAAGCATGCAATCTTGATTTTCATTGTGAAACTAAAATGATGTCGATCTTGGAACGTATGACAATTTTCAATAAGAGATTCCCCAAAATTCGTATAGCGACCCACATTTGGGTGAAAACAATCAATTTTTATTTGTATTGTAAAATTATAATTATGTCGATATTGGACTAATCAATAACTTTGAATTAGCTAGAGATTCGAAAAATAGACAATATACTTAGTTTCATTGATTTATGTTCAAATGTACCAGAAAAGATGTCGATCTTGGAACATATGACAATTTTCAATAAGAGATTCCCAAAAGTTCGTATAGCGAAACACATTTGGGTGAATAAAAATCAATTTTTATTTGTATTGTAAAATTATAATTATGTCGATATTGGACTAATCAATACTTTGAGTAAAAGGTTCGAAAAAAAGCCAATATCCAAGGTTTATTGATTTATGTTCCAATGTACCAGAAAATCACATTTAGGTCAAAACATGCAATCTTGATTTGCATCGTGAAACGAAAATTACGTCGATCTTGAAACGTATGACAATTTTCAATAAAAGATTTTCAAAAATTCGTATAGCGACCCACATTTGGGTGAAAACAATCAATTTTTATTTGTATTGTAAAATTATAATTACGTCGATATTGGACTAATCAATAACTTTGAATTAGCTAGAGATTCGAAAAATAGACAATATACTTAGTTTCATTGATTTATGTTCAAATGTACCAGAAAAGGAACGTATGACAATTTTCAATAAAATATTCTGAAAAATTCGTATAGCGACCCACATTTGGGTGAAAACAATCAATTTTTATTTGTATTGTAAAATTTTAATTAAGTCGATATTGGACTAAGCAATAACTTTGAATAAGCTGCAGGTTCGAAAAAAAGCCAATACCCAAGGTTCATTAATTTATGTTCAAATATACCGAAAAATGTAACAAAATACTATACGAATCTTCAAAAAAGTAAAAGTACATTTTCCAATTTATTCTCATTATTTAAATTAAAATAATAAATAAATAAATAATAATAATAAACATATACAAAATGTATAAGTACATAACGAACAAATAAATAAATTATCATACAAAAATTCGACTGAATATGCACTATAAGGAAGCTGTTTTTTACAAAATGAATAGCAAAACATGAGCTAAATTACCGAAGCCAATGGCTCAAATCTATGTACCAAGTATTTATATGAATACGAAATTGCAATATATCTCGATGTTTACAAAATTTTTTGAACGATTTAATTAAAATCGTTATTTTCGATAAATTGCCTTCGTAAATTCTGTTATAATTAATTTTTCCTTTTAAAATTAATTATATACATTTTGCAAAACTGAGCTTTTTCAAATCATTGGCTTTCCACATATATAATTGAAAAAAAATCTTTCTTTGAAGTATGAACTCCAACAGAATTGAGATTGACATTGGTGAAAACGAAACCAATTGCCAGAAATCGGAACATGAAAAATTTTTTGAAAATTAATTTTCGCTCATTCGATTATTTTAATTTTAAATCATTTTCAAATTCTCTTTAGTTTTCCAAATGTAAATATCCAGCATCGATTTTTATAATGTAAAGGAAAAAGGGTATCAGCTTCAACAAAATTCAGATTAACATTGATCAAACGAAGCCAATTATGAGTCATCGAATCATGACAATTCAAAAGAAAAAGCAATTAACTGTGACTATCTCTTAATGAATTGATAAATGAATTTTAACAGTGAAATCATTTATATATATATAACAATTATGTATTATTGTTTAAAGAAAAAATATATGTAATATAAAATAATTCGATTTTTGTCAAAATTCGACATCGATTTTTATGTTTTAAAGTGTAGTAATTTTTTGTGTTATAAAAATTGTATGCGTAATTACTAAGGGCGTGTTTTTTCAAGCGAGAAAAAAAAAGAAGAGAGATGAATAACTATAAATTTGTAAAAGACAGACATGCCAGTCGAAAAATATGTTTCTGTAATCTTTTCAATAAAAAAAAAACATAAAAATTCAGTCTCAAAAGGAAAAATTATTCTTACAAAAGAAAAATGTCTTTTTTGTTAGTTTATCAGCTTGAAAATAAATAAGAATGGTATATATATATAGCGATAAATGGTAATTTTCGAGATATCGAATTTCGAAGACTTTTCGAGAAGGTATAGATAAATTAAGGGCAAATATTGTCGAATCAATGAAACGTGATTTATGGAGATGGAATATAATTTGCATGCTGCACGTTAATTAAAACCAGGGTAAACAAATTGTTAGCGTAAGCAAAATGTAAGCGACGAGTCGTGGAACGGTCAAAGGGGGAGAAGGTGGCCGGAAAGGGGTGAAAATCGTGCGAATCGCGTCTCAGAGATAAAATTCCGAGAGTCAAAACGTTCACGAGTTCTAAGCAAGCGACTCGTCGTCCGCCCTTCTGACCCTAGCGGAAATAGTATCAACGAAAATTTAGTTTACACGGGGGCGACCTTTGGGCGCAATTCTCGACAGCGAGACATGCACCCACGAGCCCCGGACCCGCTCGTCCCATCCGCTAATCCGCTTAACCATGACAAATGGAGTAACATTTGAGGCTGGCTAGAATATCCGATGTTTGCAAAAACCTATATCAAAAGTGTCAAGTCCCATGTCGCGCAGTATGGAAATATTATCTTTTCATCTTGTTTTTTTTTCTTTCTTTCTTTTTTTTAAACTTATTCCGACATTTTTATCTTCGAGCGTTTATGGAAATTAGAATGAAGCTGATCAAAAGCATATTTTTTCATAGTCGTTTATTTCGTTGATTTATTTTTCATTGGTCTGTTTTTGATCGATTTTTTATATTGCGAAAAGACATTTGTGACATTTTTATACGTAGATGAACAAATAGAAATAATAATAAAATAATTAAATTCGTTGTACATTCGTTTATGGAAATTAGAATTAAGCTGATCGAAAACATATTTTTTTCAGTCATTTCTTTTGTTGATTCATTTTTTATTGGTTAATAGCTGACTCGGCTGACGTTATTCTGTTCAAATTTCCATGGATTTGTTTGTGATCGATTTTTTATATTGCGAAAAGACATTTGTGACATTTGTAGATAAATAAATAGAAATTATAATAAAATAATTAAATTCGTTGTACATTGGTTTATGAAAATTAGAATTAAGCTGATCAAAAACATATTTTTTCATAGTCATTTATTTTATTAATTTATTTTTTATTGGTTAATAGCTTATTCGACAGACCTTATTTTGTTTTGTTGAAATTTCAATGAATTTGTTTGCGATAGATTTTTGATATTGTGAAAATACATTTTTGACATTTTCGTACGTAGCTAAATAAATAGAAATATAAATAAAATGATTATACATTCGTTGTACATTCGTTTATGGAAATTAGAATTAAGCTGACCAAAACATATTTTTTCACAGTCATTTATTTTGTTAATTTGTTTTTTATTAGTTGATAGCTGACTCGACAGACATTATTTTGTTCAAATTTCACTGAATTTGTTTGTGATCGTTTCTTGATATTGCGAAAAGACATTTTTGAAATTTTGATACGTAGCTAAATGAATTGAAATAGATATACAAGAAATAAAATTTTTCGTATTTAACTATAAAACTACGTTATAAAATATAAAACTATATTCGTTATACATTCGTTTTCATAGCCAATTTCAATGAATGTATTTGTGATTGATTTCTACAAAGACATTTCTGACATTTTTGTACGTAGCCAAATAAATTGAAATATAGAAATAAAATAACTACATTGGTTGAACAGTTGATTGCAAAACAACTCAAAAGAAAAACAAACGTAATTTTATTTGAATTCAAACTGATGGACTCTATTTGTTCAGATTTTTCTCCAGAGCTTTCAAATTTTTTTTCAATTGAAATCATTCGATTGAATTTTTTTCCATCCCAGCAACATGCCGGAAAAAAATGTACAAAGATTTAATCAATGTAGTTCCTATCCTCCATTGCGATCGAGAACACACGTACAAAAATTATTTGTTATAATTACGATTTGATTTTACATGTCCCAAATTTTTTTCCCTAAAAAATTTTCCAGGATCATAATAAACAAAATGAAATTTATAGAAATAAATTTTACAGAAAGAAATATTTATTTCAGTTTTTCCCGAATTTTCAAATTTTCCAGGCAACTTATTCAATTTTCCTGTTCCTAAAAAAGGAACTTATTTAGACTATCACGAACATTTTTTTTCAATTAGCCAAATCGGTCCAGCTGTTCTCACGTGATGCGTTTACCAGCGAAGATCATTTTTTCATTTCTTTTTTATATAAATTATTTTCTATTAATTTGTTAATCGTAAATTAGTTAAATAAAACATTAATGCAAAAAATCTACAAAAAACGTAATTTATTAACGTTTCATTTATCATCCGGAATACAAAATTTATATTTCATCGAGATTTATTGCTTTTTGGCCATTTTTTTTTATTTGCTGGGGGGATAAATAAATTTTCGCCGAGCTCGAAAAAAGTATTTCGCGACGTCCGTGTGTGCGCAAACTCGCGAGAAGCGGACCACCGATCTCGCAATTTTTCATCCGAAGCCAATTATCGACCCGTATTCGAATGTTCCAAATTTTATTCGGCAGGTTTTTAATAAATTCTGCGGGAATTGAATTTCGCGTGAAAACATTTGAAATTTAAATCTCGGTGAAACAATGAAAAGGCGAAGCCAAAGGCGATCCGAGCCGATTCAATATTTGCGACTGGATACGTGAAAATAAATGGGAAGGGGAAAAAAAGGAAGAAGAGAAATAAAAAATATTCGCCGGTTAAAACCAATTTACATTTAGTGATATTAGCAAAACGAGAATAATATTATTTTTCGATTACGCTTTTCGTCGGTATAATAATCGAAAAATGAGGGTCGTTGCGGTGTTACGGAATTTCGCGGGTGTTTATCGTCGGCGGGCCGACATCTATTATTTATGCACTTGATGCTATGGAGGACGATGGGGATCGTCAACGCAACACGGCACGAGAGTACACATGTTGACTCACGCGCGTCATGACGTGCTAATCAGCCCCGAGTTTACTCCAAAGTGACGCTCCGTTAAAATCTCCTTGAGGATCGATCCTCCGAAAAGGACTTTTTGTTTGCGAGCTCGCAAAACTTTCTCGGCGGTGGTTCATTCAAAAATTAACGCGGATCCGAAGCAAAATATTTGCACGGTTTCGCTCCATTTCTGATAGTTTATCTTCAACCAGGACTTATTCACGTAGTTCTACCCTGGTTCTATGGTAAAAACGATTTTTCATGGGATTTCTTAAAACTTTGCACATATTTATATTCTTTAATGTGATACTCAAGTGTGCGTCAAATTGTAAAAGGTTTCTTTATCTAGAGGTCGAGATATTTATTGTTGAAAATCATATCTTTTTGTAACTTTTCATAAGAGCCTGTGTTGAAAAATGTGATTTTTAACATGAAATAGCCTGATATCTAGATAGAGAAACATTTTAAAATTTGGCATCAACCTTTATACAGCATTAAAGAAGGATTATCTAATTTAAAAAAAAAATCTATAGAAAAAAATTTCAACTAATGATTTTACCTTTAGTTTACATAGTAAGAAAACTTTTGAACGAACTGTCACCTTACAAATATACCATAAGGTAGTACTATCGTAGTTCTATAGTAGAAATGGTTTCCTATAGAATTTCTTCAAACTTTGCACATATATTCTTTAACGTGGTGCTCAAGTATGTGTCAAATTTTAAAAGGTTTCTCTATCTAGAAGTCGAGATATTTATTGTTGAAAATCATATCTTTTTGTAACTTTCCATAAGAGCCTGTGTTAAAAACAACATGAGGTATCCTGATATCTAGATAGAGAAACTTTTTAAAATTTGGCATCAACCTTTATACAGAATCAAAGAAAGTTTATCTAGTTTTTTTAAAGAAATCTATAAAAAAAATTTCAACTAATGATTTTACCTTTAGTTTACATAGGAAGCAAACCTTTGAACAGACTGTCGCAGTAGAAATACCTTGAAATAGTTTTATCAAAAAATCGTTTTCTTAGGATTTTGTTTAAAATTTGCAAAAATCTTCTTTGATACAATGTGCAGTTGTGTATTAAATTTTGAGAGGTTTGGCTACGTAGAACTCGAGATATTTATTGTCAAAAATTCATTATTTTGTGCTTCTCATAAGAGCACGTGTTAAATGTTGTGATCTTCAACTCTAAATAGCTTGACTTGTGGCTAATGGAAATTGTTGAAATTTTGCACAGCTCTTTATCGTACTTCAAAAAAGTTTTCGTTTATTTTAATATCATATGAATTTTCCATAAGAAACAATATTAACATTTTGAGAATGTAGTTTGATAACTCGAAAACCATTTAGTAAATTTTTAAATTCAACCCTACAGTGTTTTATACATTTAGAAACAACTTTCAAAAATCTATCCACTTATTATTAGCATTTAAAAAATCTCGAGTTCCAGCACCGTTTTGATTAATTTTAACGACCCACGAATTTCCCATGAGAAAGAATGTTAAAATGTTGAGAATTTAGTTTGATAACACGAAAACCATTTAGTAAATTTTCAAATACAAGCCAATACTTTTTCATAAATTTAGAAACAACTTATTATATAAAAAATCTACCCACTTATCAGTATTTAAAAAATCTCCAGTTCCAGCACCATTTTGATTAATTTCAACGACCCACGAATGTCCCATGAGAAAGAATGTTAAAATGTTGAGAATTTAGTTTAACAACTCAAAAACCATTTAGTAAATTCTCAAATTCAACCCAACAGTTTTTTTTCATAAATTTAGAAACAACTTGCATGAAAAATCTATCCACTTGTCAGCATTTAAAAAATCTCCAGTCCCAACTCCAGTTAACCCATAAACTCGAATGTTTCAAAAGTATCAAATAAAGTGTAACATCAAATGCAGCCTGGAAAAATCGGAAAAAAATCCGTACACATCCGCTGGAATAAGTTTTTGTTTTTTTCGGCGGGCTAGAAAGAATTAAGAACTTCCCGGCCATGTTTTTTTTTGCGAAAGCGACCGGTTCGAGAAAGATTTATAACGTGATAAACGTTATCGCCACACCCTGGCCAGCAGAAAGTCCTATGCATATAAAACGGTAGATCGATTGCTAACGGACTGTGTACCAAATCCGCATTATATATACACACACCGCTCGAGCTCTAATTAATATTCATGATCTTATCGAAGTATCCTCGGAGTTATCGAACCTTTCGCGTTCGCCCGGGGTCTCTCCCGTTCCGCGTAATTTCGGTTCTCAGGGACAAAAAGCTCGCAGCGAGCTTTTATGAATTTCATGAAAAGTAATGGCGGTAGCACGTGGCAGGGCGGGATGAAAAGATGGCCCAATTACCTTTCTTCCACTTCAAAATCCAAAATTACTTCTGAAATCCCCTCTCGAAACGCAGTTGACGCTCTTATCGCTCTTTCATTACTTTTTATTAATTTCGTCCAATTGTCGAAAGTTCAAGAGATCTTATTATTTGCACTGAACAATATCAATAAAATTTCCTATTTTTTTTCAAGCTAGCCAATAAGCGATATAAAAACTTGGTTCAATCTATGAATGACAAATATTTAAAATATTTTAGATACTGTACATAAGTGTTATTTGACGAAACTTTTAAATTAATATGTGTACTAGGGTGTCCGTTATTTACCAAGTTGGTTATTTTGGCTTGGGTTCGGGCTAAATCTTTAGTTTTGGTCCTACAATGAATTTTGAAAAAAAAAAA
>JAPYYW010007542.1:0-12355 GCA_030522545.1 Cremastinae sp. A BG-2022a
AGAATGGCTGTACCAATTTTCAACAAATTCCTAAATAATCGATAAAACTATAGAACTACCTTAAAGAATCGAAAATAGGAAAATCTCAAAATTTCAAGCAGTAATATCTTTTCGTGCCCTTGACGATATCGACTTCATAATAATTCCTGAAAATTTTTGCAAGACGAAATGAGTGATTCAAACATCAAGGTTATTATTTCCAAAGCAGCGGACGTTGAATTTTTTTTAATAAGTAGAACTTAGCCAAAAGTTAATGCGCTCTATCTCGATGAATCGATTAGAGGCCTCATGTCTTTTTAAATACAGATTAGATTATTATTATATTTATTTTTTACCTATTGATATTTTGTTATTATTATTATTGTATTACTATGTACTTTTTATGTATTATTTTTAATTATCAATTATTAAAATTATAATTAATTTTTTACCGTCTATTATGTATGTGATTTTTATTCTGCAGCGTATATCTCACGTATTTAAGGTGATTTAGCCATGGTAGTGGTTTGCGAGTAAATGTCCATTAAGAAAAGTTTTTGCAAATTGGCTAAAGAAGAACATACTTGAAATACAAGGACATCCAAGGTGACATGTGCTTGCAATGTAATTAACAAAATTTCAAAAAACAAAATTAGTTCAGACTTGAAAAATACAGTAAACAAAGCCTCTTCGATTTTGAATAAAAATGTATACAAAATTTTAGAAAGTTTCACCATGTACAAGTTGAGATATTTATTGTTGAAGATGTCAATATTTAACACGCGTTCTTATGGAAAGATGAAAAAAATGTAATTATTACCAATAAATATATCGACTTCTGCATGGTGAAACCTCCTAAAAATTATCACACATGTGCATATACGATATTGAAGAAAAATTTATGGAAAATTTTAACAAAATGTGAACTAAACGATACAATGGTGCAATTACCTTAAGGGGAAAAAAACTGAAAATATTCTGGCTAACTCTATTTTCCAATTCTATTTTAAGCCTTGCAGTTTTTGTAGTATTATTTAATTTTTAAACAAAATGCCTGATTAAAGCACATCACTTTTAGTAAGAAAAAATGTCATTTTACGAAATTATTAAACTTCGGGGTTAAGAATGTGAACATCGTTATTGTTTAAACAATAAAATAAAATAAATTTTAGTAAAATGTTTTAACAATACTGTTTATACAAAATTAATACAAGTATAAATATATTTAAAAAATTCACAAGAATTTCGTATTATTTTTAATTTTACATTCAGTGCAAATTCATGACTTCTTCATAACAAGCAATATTATATATTAAATTAATCTTACTAATATATAAATATGAATGTTTATATGGTTGGATGTTTGTTACTCAATCACGTAAAAACGGCTGCACGAATTTGAATGAAATTTGTCAGTTTACGACGTGGATTTGAACATATGCTACTTTATTTTAATTAATCGTGACCAGATGGCACGGCAGAGTATGAAATTCTATAAAAATGGACCTATCGGCATGAAAATTGATTCAAATACGTATAATCAAGTGTTGAAGTTACATTCTTATACACCGAAAGTATATACCTATATTATCTAAAAAATGATATTTCATGGTTCAATTGTTCGGAAAATAATTAGACGAAAATTCTAAAAAAATTCCTGTTTACGCATTTCATATGAAAGAATATCCTCTCCAAATTTGGAGCGAGTCGGAACAAAAATCGTGTTTTATCAAACGAATTTGGTTTTCACCGTAAAAAAAAATCTATCGATTTTCGTCCGGCAGCTCGCGTGCTCCGGAGACTGCTCTCTCTCTCTCTCTCTCTCTCTCTCTCTCTCTCTCTCTCTCTCTCGCGGTCGAGTAATGAAAGGGGCCGAAGTATTTTTTCGATCTAAATTAATCTGTCCGTCCCTCGACGCGCAACGATCGCGAACTATTTTTTCCCCTTTCCCTATCTGTCCCCCCCCCCTCCCTCCCTCCCTTCCCAACCCCAGAACGTTCCGAGGAGAAATTTCGTAATTCGTGGCTGACGGGTGAAAAAACGTACTTGTCAAAAAGGGATTTTTGTTTTTTAGGAGCGAGAAGGCATCTCGCGTGCTCCGTAGTCGCGTCGCGAGATGCACTTCGCGCCGTTGCGTGGAGACAATTCGCCGGAGAAACTCGAATAATTCGCCGAGATGAAGGGTCTAAAAAAAAAAAATTAAAAAAAAAATTATAATAATTTTGAAAAAAGTGAGAGTCGCGAGCGAAGGGACGTACGGGCTGAAAATCTTTCGGTGAGACGAGCTTCGATTTTTTGGCAAAACGCCCGAAGCTCTGGAAACCAGAGAGAGAGAGAGAGAGAGAGAGAGAGAAAGGGAGAAAGCCCTTGGCGAATTTTGCACGAGGTGTGGAAATCACGAAAGTCTCCAAAGAAGATTGGAGGCTCGTTTTGCCGAAAATGCATAATTTATTCCTCGAACGGGCTCCGATTTCAATTTGTCCCGTTGGTGGCGCGTTCTCTGTTGCATATCGAGAAAAAAGTTTAGTCGAATCGATTAAATTTCGTACAAGGAGATGTCTAACAAAAATATCAATCGAAGAAGAACTGCATTTTTCTTGGATCGTACGATTAAAAAATTTTTCATCAGTTACTAAATCCGCAAAAAAAATATACATTTATCGACTGTTTAATGAAAAATATTTGCGAGTGAAAATCTGATTTTTAATATTGAATAAATGCGAAAACACACATTCTGTATATACCTCTATTTTCAAAAAGAAATTAATTTCTCATAAAAGTAAAATCCTCTATAAAAACTATTTATTCATTAAATTTATTAAGTATGCATGAAACATATTTATTAAAACCATAACATAAAAATGTAAAATATATAATAATAATATAAAATGCCAAATGTATAATATAATAATAACAAAAAAGTGTAAAATATCTAATATAGAATATGAAAAATATCCTTGAAATAATAACAATAACGATAATATGTGAAAAAAGCAGAATAAATATGAATATAAATAAATAAAAGGCTAAACACTCATATAATTGTTTACAGAGGCCCGCCCATATAACGATTGCATAAGATTTTCAGTATGTGCAATTGTCGCTAATACTTGTGAAATTAAATTATTTCAAAATGACAAAATAATAGATTTGAGATATATAATATAAAATTCCAAATAGTATATCCATAAAATAATAATAATAATAACAATAATAATAATGACAATAGAATGTAAAATATCTAATACAAAATATGAAAAATATTCTTGAAATAATAACAATAACGATAATATGTAAAAGAAGAAGTAAAATAAACATAAAAATAAAAAAAAGAAAAGCCTAAACATTTATTTATTTTGTTTGAAGTGATGAAAATAAAATTTTAAGTACATACGTGTGCAATTGTCGATAATGCTTGATGTGTAATTGCGAATTATTTAAAAATGATAAAAAATAACAGATTAGAGAGAAATATCGTCAAAATAATAACAATAACAATATTTTAAAAAAGAAGTAGATTAAACGAAAATAAGTTATTTATTTATCTTCTTTGAAGTGATGAAAATAAAATTTTAAGTACGCGTGTGCAATTGTCGATAATGCTTGATGTGTAATTGCGAATTATGTTCAAAATGAAAAAAAAAATAACAGATTAGAGAGAAATATCGTCAAAATAATAACAATAACAATATTTTAAAAAATAAGTAGAATAAACGAAAATAAGTCATTTATATATCTTGTTTGAAGTGATGAAAATAAAATTTTAAGTACACGTGCACAATTGTCGATAATGCTTGATGTATAATTGCAAATTATGTTCAAAATGACAAAAAATAACAGATTGGAGAGAAATATATTCAAAATAATAACAATAATATTTTAAAAAATAAGTAGCATAAACGAAAATAAGTTATTTATACTATATCTTGTTTGAAGTGATGAAAATAAAATTTTAAGTATACACGTGCACAATTGTTAATAATACTTGATGTGTAATTGCGAATTATGTTCAAAATGAAAAAAAAAGAAGATTAGAGTGTATATTCAAAATAATAACAATAACAATATTTTAAAAAAGAAGTAGATTAAACGAAAATAAGTTATTTATATATCTTGTTTGAAGTGATGAAAATAAAATTTTAAGTATACACGTGCACAATTGTCAATAATACTTGATGTGTAATTGTGAATTATGTTGAAAATGACAAAATAACGGGGATTGAAGCGAGAAGTAAAAGGGGGGTGTGCGTGGGGTGGTAAAAACGAAATGGAATGGTGGAGCAAATGGTATATACTGGAAAATTGAAACGCAGTCCGGCGTGAAGAGATGCAAGGACGGACGAAATGTCGTTACGTGTTTTCGACGTATGATTTTTCTTTGGGCGGTCATCGCGGAATATCGGGATGGTCCAGCCCCGGGCGATTGTCCGGGCAATTAGCGGGGCTTTCAGTCCGAGCCGGTGAACAGAACTTTTCGGACGTCTCACCGGCGTATCGCGTTTCTCGGTTGCTTCGGCGCGGGCCAGAGGTCGCGATGCTCCGAAACCTCGCCTCCGGCCCCGCGGACCGCCGTCATCGCCATTTCGTCCTAATTAACGTCATGTGCCTAACGAGGCTGCTCGCCACCACCAAGTCCTGATGTCCGGCCTCGACGCATCCCCCATACACACTTTTCCGACTCCTCAATAACTGAGCTACATAGACACGCCG
Organism: Cremastinae sp. A BG-2022a; assembly: GCA_030522545.1. Taxonomy (NCBI): domain Eukaryota; kingdom Metazoa; phylum Arthropoda; class Insecta; order Hymenoptera; family Ichneumonidae; species Cremastinae sp. A BG-2022a. Next base: position 4,690 of record JAPYYW010007542.1, read on the forward strand.
ACTATTTTACACGACGAATATTCCATAAAATAAAAAAATATGTCCGTTTTCAGATTTTATTCATTTTAATTCAATACAATAAATTGTTATTTAATACAATAAAATAAAATAAATATAATGAAATACAATAATTATAATAAAATGCAATAAATATAATTAAAACACAATAAAGTATACAATACATATACAGTAAAATAAAAAATATGTCCGTTTTCAGATTTCATTTATTTTAATTCAATACAATTAATTGTTATCCTTATTTACAAAGTAGAACTGTCACGTTTAGAATGAAATAGACCTTCCAAGATTCTGATTGGCTCTCAAAAATTTATTTTTGTTTCGATGGTTATTCCAACTAAATTCGAACTGACAGATTCTCAAAACGTCAATCTATAACCAAAGTTAGCACGCGCGAAGCGCGTATCGCATTGCCTAGTTTAATACCATAAAATAAAATAAATATAATGAAATACAATAATTATAATCAAATGCAATAAATATAATCAAACACAATAAAGTATACAATACGTATACAGTACAATAAAAAATATGTCCGTTTTCAGATTTTATTCATTTTAATTGAATAAAATCAATTGTTATGTAATACAATAAAATAAAATAAATATAATAAAATACAATAAATATAATCAAATTTAATAAATATAATTAAAACACAATAAAGTATACTATACATATACAGTAAAATAAAAAATATGTCCGTTTTCAGATTTCATTCATTTTAATTGAATACAATCAATTGTTATGTAATACAATAAAATAAAATAAATATAATGAAATACAATAATTATAATCAAATGCAATAAATATGATAAAACATAATAAAGTACATTACATATACAGTAAAATACAATATATACAGTACAATATAACAAATACACTGAAGACAGATTTAGTTGAAAATATTTCGTTGGAATAACACTTATTTGTTTGAAATAGTTAAATCTTTAGTTAAATCAAGAAAGAATTTAGTTCAATTTTCAAAGAATATAGTTGAACGTATCGGAACAAACACTTTGTTGGATCGATCAAATGTGATTTTCAGTGATACAATAGAATACAATAAATCGAATAGATAAAATGTATACAATAAATACAATAAAATATAATAAATATAATAAAATACAATAAATACAATAAATATATAATAATATACAATAAATAGGGTAAATAACGTCCCAATAGTTGGACAATTAAGGGTTTCATACTTTATCTTTATTCAAAAAAATATTTGAACAAAAAAATCGTGTGTTTCAAATTTACATCTAAACTGTTTTCTGATATTTTAGCAATCCAAAACTCATTTTATGTATTAATGTTAGACAATATTTCTAATAAATATATACTTGATCGTTGGAATATGTAGAATGTCCCAATAGTTGGATCGAAAATCAACCCTTGTCTCTAAGGTTGAGCGTGTTTTTTTCCAATAAATTAATATTATGAAAAATAAATCTCTTTGTATATGAAAAATAATGCTTACGATTTTATTGAGAAAAAATAATTTAAATTTTTTTAAATAAAATAGTAAAAATTGTCCAATTATTGAGATATGTCCATCTGTAGGGATGTTTACCTTGCATCAAAGTACAATAAAATACAATAAATACAATAAAATGTAATAAATACAATAAAATACAATAAGTACATTAAAATACAATAAATACGATAATTACAAAAATTGAATAAATTAAATACAATAAAATTTATGTATTGAGAAATTAAGAACTGTACTTAAAAAATGACTATCTGAAGATAGTTCGATGATAAGCCAAGAAAAGCCAATTTTAAAAAATGAAATTTTTTCCACGGTAATTCATTGGAAATTTGCGAAAATGTGTACTGCGAATGTGATTGCGAAATTATATTAGAGGGTGTAAAAAATTTTATGATTCTTTACTACCTAGAGATTGAGATATTTATCTTCGAAAATTACAACTTTTAATATTCGGCTTGGGATCGAAATTTTAGATTTTTAAGAATTAATATTTCTAGACAGTGAATTGTATAAAAATTTGAATACGAGTCAAGGAACGTGTTAATCTCAACATAAGGTAAACGTCCCAATATTTGGACAGCTAAGGGTTTTCACATTGTATATTTATTAAAAAAATATTTAAACAAAAAATTTGCCTTAAATTCACATCTAAACTATTGTCTGATATTTTAGTGATCCAAAACTCATTTTATGTGTTAAATTTAGATAATATTTCTTGTAAATAAATATTTGAACGTTTCAATATGCAGGATGTCCAAATAGTTGGACAGAAAATCGACATTGTCTCTAGGGTTGAGCGAGTTTGTTCCAATAAATTAACGTTATGAAAAATAAACCTCTTTGTATATGAAAAATAGAGAAAAAAATAATTCAAATTAAAAAAAAATATAGTAAAAATGGTCCAACTATTGGGACATTTACCTTACTCCAAATTTCATCGCAAAATCCTGGAAACTCGATAATTATCGAACCACTTCGAGATAGACGAACAGTTTTGGCTGCAAGTGGTTAATGTCCTTACAAGGTCAGACCACTACGAAATTTTCAAACATACAATTTTTTTTTCTCGTAACTATAAAAGTAAACCACTCCCAATGTAATAAATTACGACTACATGAAAAACAAATTGTATACTTTGCAACATCAGTATGTATTGTTCATTATTGATATTTAGATAACATACAAATATAAATATGTCTCGAATTTTTTCGTAAAATAGCAAATTCTCGTCGCGATGAAAAAATCGTATTTGAAAATTTGGTGATTGAAAAAAAAAATGCACACACACACACACACACACAAAAACGAGACGAGCACTTCCGGATGAAATTGGAATAAAAAACATCGTCTGCCTCCGACAGAACGGATACGTTTTCCCGTTACGTAGAAAAAAAGATAATAGAGATAAAAAAAGTACATTCGTATGTATATGTGCAGAACGGAGAAAAAAAATTACGCGTATACGCGAATTCGCGCTTTTTCCACTAGCTCGAATCATTAAATCCTCGTTTTTTTTTCTTTCTTTCTCTCTTTCCTCTTCTCGGCGAGGTCATCGCGTGAGTTCTCCCGTGAACTCGGCGACGTCCCATTGTGTCCCCGTTCGCAATTCAGCGTGCAACGAGGTCGCACTTTGGTTCACGGGCATTTGAAAAAAAAAGGGTCGAAAAAAGATTACTCCCAGTCCCGTTGCTCTTCCGAATCGATTGACTTTTTCCTGACTTTTATCTAAAAAATCAAATAAGTTACCAGCACTCTCGATGAACGTCAAACTTTGTTTCGTGTCGTTCAATATTTATTATTTCTTTTTATATTGTGTACTTTTGTACACTAATTATATTAAGGGTGAATTGGAAAATTTTTCAAAAACTTATTCAAAACTGAAAATGGCCATTATTAAAGCTAAACGAAAAAAAGGGTGTACCTCTTTCTTATAATTAAAAATATACAACACGAACCACACTTGTAAAAATTTATTCATGAATATATTTTTAATGTTTTTTAAAATATATTTTAAATACATATTTTGGTTGCATAAAATTTTAAAAAGAAATTTTCTATACAGGTGAATATACATAATTTGGTTTTATTGTTATTTACAAATAAAAACATAAACATACGTATTTAAGTTCTCGTGAAAAATGAATTTCGACAATTTTTTTATTAAATAAGCACAAGTTTTTTTGGATATGATCTGAATATATGGATCAAATTTTAAAACGTTAAAACTATACGTAAAAGTCAAAATATTTATTGTTAAAAATCACAATTTTTCATACTTTTTCATAATCACTTGTTACGATGTTTAATCTAAAACATTTTGATTTCTAGATATTGAAACTTCTTGAGATTTTGCACACATTTTTATATAAAATATCAAGGAAACTGAGTTTAGTTTTCCAAAAAAATCACTTTTGATTACAAATTTAATTGCAAAATAAATAGAAATAAATATGAAACTATGTAAAAATGTGTACAAATTTATAGATTATATTTAAAACATAAGTGTATTTGAAAATATAAGAAAAATAAATTTTGTTACATCTTCAATAATGATTAAAAAAAAATTACATTTTACAAATATTCGTTTATTCATGTAAAAAAAATTTATTTCATTGCATTTAGTTATAATTTATCGTATGCTTGACTATATAGACTTTTTCCGAATGAGATCACAAGTCTCTCTTTAAAAACAAAAAAAAACGTATAAAAAAAATCGATCGGAAGAAAAAAAAATTGTCGAAGACATTTCGAGAGCGAGGCAAAAATGAGAGCTCGGTGGCAGAATTTGGAGAAGCAGCGAGTATTCTCGAGACTTTTCCCACAGGACGTCACGCGTACCTTCTTCGTGCGATGTACAAGAATTGGAAGGGCCATTCTCTGTTTTTTTTTCTCTTCTTCGGACGAGTCTGACGCACGGAGGAGGGGGAAATTGTCGTAACATGTGTGTAACGCGCGATGGGCGTAACCAGCGGTCGTTGCGGTCCTCACTCTTCTGCGCCCCCTTTCTTCTTCTCTTCCTCCTTCTTTTTTATCCTCCGAGCACTTCATCCCTTCCCGTAATTGCCACATCCTCGGGACGCAACCCCGCGATTCCCGTAATGAACGAGCCCAAGGCGAAACGCCGCGTCAATAAATCGTTCCGGATGAAATAGAGAGAGACAAGACCTCTATTCGATTTTGCCACTGATAATAATATATTTTCTTGGATTTTTTTATCAAAATTTAAAATGAATAGAGAGAGACAAGACCTCTATTCGATTTTGCCACTGATAATAATATATTTTCTTGGATTTTTTCATCAAAATTTAAAATGATGGAAAATTTTTGACAATTTTACATAATATTAAGGAGGTTATATAACGGAATGTCAAAGTCTGGAAAATTGCCTGAAAATGTAGATAACGATTCGATAGGAAATAAAATTGGCTTTCCGATAAGCACGAAATTTATTTACCGAAATTTCTGCGAAGAAAAATACATTTAAAAATTAAATATTCATACACGATAAATTTGCTTCGCGTATGGGATATGGGTTATTCATTTTAGCAATTAACTATAGAATTACATGATTTTTTGATATAATGTTCCTAGGGAGGGATTATTAATGATATTAACAAAAAAAGTGGGGTCATCAAACAAATAAAAATTTATCGAGTTATTAATTGACAGAGTTCACTCTGTCAATTAATTAATTAATTTAAAAAATTATTCTTCTGAAACGCATTAATATACAAGTGAATCTCGTATGAAAAAGTAAATAAAATGAAGCTTTCTTCAAATTGAAGTTTTTTTTTATAATTTTAATTTTCATATTGTTTTTGTATTGATTACTCTGAAGTTACTAATTACATAGCACTATATTTTGTCACGTTTTGAGTAATGATATTATTTAAAAAGTAGGGGGGGGGCAAGAAAAATGGGCTTCTTAAGAAAAAAATGCTTGAAACTTCAGTTTTTTCACTCATTTTACTTTTTTTAGTCCCTTGTCAAATATTTGGTATTAATTTGCTGTGTTGACAATTAATAAAAAATCGAAAAATGTGGGGTAAGTAATTTTTGAGTTTTTTCCCCATGTATTTAGTATAAAAAATGCACTAACAGTGATAAAAATTTGGAGCAAAATGGACCTTTTAGAAGCTTGAATCAAATTTTCTTGTTACTTTTCTGTTCAACAACTAATTAATGAATTTGAAAAAAATTTATTTTCGTGCTAAAACATTATACAATATTAAAATAGGACTGCTAAGCGCTTTGCAAGCGTTCTATGTGTGCAATTCTGGGGAATAATTATGGAAAATTACAATTATGCCCCATTAATTATTTCTACTTGATAAAAATTATAGAAGCCCATTTTGCTCAAAAAAATATTTGTAGGATTTTTAAAATCTAGGGGGCCCATTTTACCCTCAAACACTTTGCGCATTAAACATTTTAGGGGTCCATCTTGCCCCCAAATATTTTTACGTTTTTGAAATTTCAGGGGGTCCATTTTGCCCCCCCCTTCCTTCCGCTGTAAGTTTCGATCGAAACGTTACCTTTAAAAAGTAAACTTTTAGAAGGTAACAAGGAAAGGAAGTTACCTTTTACTAATACTTTTATTAAAAGGTAAGTTTCATCAAAACATTGAAAGTCATTGCCTTTAAAAAAAATAATTTTGTTGTTTTATTGATTTTGTTAATTTTATCAATTTTATCAATTTTGTTAATTTTATTAATTTCGTTGAATTTATTGACTTTGTTGATTTTATTAATTTTATTGATTTTGATAATTTCATTAATTTTGTTAATTTCATTGATTTTGCCTCGTGGTCCTGATGTGTGTATTTTTTTTCAACACTGTAACAAAAATAGATGCAGGTCGCAGGATAAAAAAAGAATAAGCTCGGACCGCAGGGTCGCGTGACGGAAGCTGGAACGAGTCCCGGGACGAAATTTCGCGTAATGCGTATGCACGAGAAATAATCAGTGGAATACATTATTGACATGCTTCCCCAAAAAAAAAATTGTTTCACTTTTTTCACAAAATTTTCACGTCGAGGAAGTCTCGTTTTGTTTTTTGTTTTTTTTTTGTATTTTTCGACTGTTATTCTTCTTCTTCTTCTTTTTTTCTTCTTCTCCGTCTCGTTATTTTTTCTTCTCCGTCTTCTTATTATTTTCTCGAAAATTGACAAAGTCGCGTGGACCGGATATCGAGTCGTGGAAAGTTTGACGTCTCGACAGATTTCGTGCGCGGACGAGCGGGCGAGGCGAGAGCGAGAGAAGATCGAAGAAAGACGCGCCGGACGGGCCTCGGTGGCGTAGCTTCCGGTCCAACCGGATATTCTCACTGTAATTTAGCAAGTTTCGCTCGCGCGACGTTACGTGCGCTCGCACCGAACTCGAGCTGTCAATTTCGACCGGAAAGAAAACCATCATTCAAAAGCGACCGAACGCCGGAAAGAAATGAAAGAGAGAGAGAGAGAGGAATTACGGAGAAAGAGTGAAAAAATGAGCAACGTATGCGAAACGTTCAATTATTCGCTTCGCAATTATTTCATTTCGCAAGCACATCCGAGACGTTCGCCTTCTGGACTCGAATTTGCCTCGACGTCGAAATAAAATGGAACGAAGTAAAAATATATATATATATAGATATATGTATATAAAAAAAGAAACAAAAAATGAAAAAAAGCAACAATAACGGAGACGATGAAACAAAGATCAGGAAAATGTTTCCAGGAGGGCAGAAAATAACGAGGGAAGGGTGCGTGTCATTCAAAGAGGCCGCGTCGCGTTTTGGGCTCGCGCGAAATTGGCCCTCTCGCGCCGATCATCATTACCCGGTCCGGATGGACGGACCCCCTGGGCCAGACTTTTTCTACTTCGTATTTAAATTTAAAATAATAAATAACGATAACACTTGCTAATATATAAATATATAATACATAATATATAATATACAATATACAATATATAATATATAGAATATAATATACAATACATAGTATATTATATATTCTATATTAAAAAAGACATGAGGCCTCTAATCGATTCATCGAGATCGAGCGCATTGACTTTTGGCTAAGCTCTACTTATTAAAAAAAATTCAACGTGCGCTGCTTTGGAAATAATAACCTTGATGTTTGAATTATTCATTTCGTCTTGCTAAAAT
>JAPYYW010007543.1:0-10622 GCA_030522545.1 Cremastinae sp. A BG-2022a
CTTCGGCACGGTGAAACCTTATAAAATTTGGCATGAAGCTTTACACAACATTAAAGAATGTATGTTTAGTTTTTTCAAAAAATCTGTCGAAAATTTTTTACGACATTTTGGTAATCGTATAAGTAGTACATTTGACCTTGGACGAACTTGTATTGCGAGTATGTTATTTTCGAGACAATCTGTAACAACTTTTCTTAATGAACTTAGACTCATAAACCACTCGGTATGTGAGAAAAAATGAGTTTAAACTTTTTGATTGGACTGTCACGATACAACATCCTTAAGCTGTAAAACCACATGCTATGGAGATAAATTGAAATAAAAACTTTTGATTTGACTGTACCTATAGAACTACACCTTAATAATAAGGAAAAAAATTTGCAATGAAGTAGGGCTGGAGCGTGAAATTACCTCTACTTACAAGCCTCTAAACGATTCGAGAAAAAAGAAAGAAGCCCTCGAAGCCTTTCTCCTGTACTCGTAATTTTTTACGGTGCACCCTTCAGCCTGGTGTCTCTCTCTGTCTTGACCTTTTTTCATGATGCAAAATGGGCAAAAATGTTCTCTACTCAAATTGTTAGTGCTTGGGCCTCTGGAGCCTCCCTCCTTGTACTGTCAGTAATTCTCGTTGAGTGTTTCTTCTTTGTTTTCTACCATCCCGAATAGAAGTTTTCATAGTGCCCGAATTTGGAGAGCTCTATCCGGCCCTAACAAGTTTGCCGAATGTGAGGCGGAACCGTTTTGTTAATCTTCTGTCTTTATTGCCCTAATACGTCTGCCGTTGCAGGGCCTGATATTGTTGCTGAACCACAGACGCAGATCCGTTCACTACCGGATTTTACTTAACACGGTTTTCGCAAGATGGCTGCCGCAAAAGTCATGGGTCCCACTGCCGAGATTAGGCAGTATTACATTTTTTATTAAAAAAAAAACTTTTTTATTAAGAAAAAAAATTAATTCGACACGGCTGTCTTATACATTTCACCTAAATGTCATCTCCATCCGAAAAAACCACTCTTCCTACCTAACCTATTTCAAGCTACCTCTAGTGTGGGATTCGAACCTAACACTACCTACTTAGCTAACCTAACGATCTGTACGAGGCTTGTCTTTTAACCGTTCAAGTATAATATTTGTAACATTTTGTAATATTTTTCCATTATTATGTTTCCTATTCATTTATTAAGTTCCATTTGTTTTTCGTCTTTGCGTCTCTTGTCTCTTTATCCAGATAGAAGTCGCAAAGAAGAATAACAAAACTGATGCATGTTCAAATTTTGAGGTTATAAAATATTCAGTTTACCGTTGTGACGAACTAGCCTTGTTATAATTATTATTTCTCTTTTTCTCTTTCTCTCTCTTTGCCTCCCTCTCTCTACATCGATTACGCGTCAGGGCTCCGTGGATTATCCCTACCACTCAAGAGAACAGACTATAAAAGGAGAGCATGAGCTCGTAATACTACCTTATTTCCAATCCGACTCCTCTCGTGAATAGGTGTATCTCTAAGCACAGCGCTGACTATTACACTCAATACCTCTAGGAAAAGCCCATTCCTTATGCATCTCTCAGCATAGCGCTGACTATTGCATATATTCCAATAAAAGAAAACCTTTAAGAAAAGCCAATCACTTGTGTATATCTCAGCAGAGCGCTGACTAATTTTATACAATCCAAATTATTTCAAATATTTTTCTCTCTTTAAATTATTTAAATTAATTTTTCTCGCACGGTAACACAAAATATTTTTTCGTTCGCATGAGATCAGTGGTAAGATATTTTATCTACGATTTTCAATACAAATCTATCACAAGTTCTCTAATTTATTGCTTAACCGTTTAATTTTATTCTACGGTATTATAATGTCAAATAAACGAGAGCAAGGGATCTGTCTAATTTATCATTGACTCGGATGTTCGCTTTCAAGTTTGCACAGATCCCTCTCGGCGATCGTATACAAATTTTCTATAGATCCCGCTGGATAAATAATTCTTTACATTCTTCAAAATTATCTCCAAGGGGGACACACTGTCTCCGCGATCTCGCTTCTACTTAGATAATTGTTCTTAAGTAATCTATAATCGAGTTTATTTAACGTGAGCTCGTGTCCCACAACTCAAAACAAAATAAAAGATTCGCGAGTTCAACTCATGTAAATTTTCGAATACGCGTGGCCATTTGTTTACACGCCATCTTGAAGTTTGTGTTTATGCAAGTATCTCGTAAACCGATGATCGTACGAAAAAATGTCCTACCATCTTTATTTTTCAAAATTAAATTCTCTACCTTTTGTGTATGAATTTTTTTTCGTACAATCAATATTTATAAAGATACGAGCGATAATATTAGCAACAAATTGTTGTTACGCAAATATCTTATTGACCGCCGAAAGTACGGAAAAATTTATTATGACCTTTTTTGTAGAGAATAAAATTTCCTACATTTTTTGTCTAGAACTTTTTTCTGTAAAATAAATATTTCAAAAGATATTTTGAGATATTTGCATAAACGCAAATTTCAAGATGGCATCTAAACAAATGGCCGTGCGCATTTGAAAACGTAAATTTAAGCTCTTTAATTATTATCAAAAAGAAATATGCAAAAAAATAGCTACCCCACATTTTTGTTATAACGATATAAGTGATTTTCATATTGGGTGGACTTAGTTTATAATACGACATTTCGAATTGAACCATTTCGAATAATAAGTTTTTAAATTATAACTTTAAAAAAAATTATTTTACAAAAAAATGTTTCAGATGAAAAATGTAGACAATTTTATTCTCTACAAAAAAGTTATTAATAAATTTTTCCGTACGTTCGACGGTTAACAAGATATTTGCATAACAATAACTTATTGCAAATATTATCTCTCGTATCTTTATAAATATTGATTTTATGAAAAAATATTTCAGGCAAAAAAGGTAGAGAATTTAATTTTGTAAAATAATTATAGTAAGGAATTTTTACGTACGGTCAACGGTTTACGAGATATTTGCATAAACGCAAGCTTCAAGATGCCGTCTAAACAAACGGCCGTGCGCATTCAAAAACTTACAGTTAAGCTCTTTATTATTATTAAAATGAAATATTCAAAAAAATTGTCACCCTAAATTTTTGTTATAACGATATAAGTGATTTTCATATTGAGTGAACTTATAGTTTATAATTTATTTCGAAATAAACCATTTCGAGTAAATTTTTGAATTATAACTTTTGAAATATTTATTTTACATAAAAATATTTTAGACGAAAAATGTAGGCAATTTTATTCTCTACAAAAAAGGTCGTAATGATTTTTTCCATCCCTTCGGCGGTTAACGAGATATTTGCATAACAACAATTTATTGCTAATATTATCGCTCGTATCTGTATAAATATTGATTTTACAAAAAAAAGTTTCAGACAAAGAAGTAGAGAATTTAATTTTGTAAAATAAAGATGATAAGAAATTTTTACGTACGATCAACGGATTACGAGATATTTGCATAAACGCAAACTTCAAGATGGCGTTTGAACAAATAATCCTGCGCATTCAAAAAAATTACAGTTATGTATTTCAATGGTTATTAAAAACGATTATGCAAAAAAATTTTCCACCTCAAATATTTGCCGAAAAACCCGTCACGTAAAAAATGAATTTTGTCAACTTAACAAAACTCTTTTCTTCGTGTGATATACATCAGGTTATTAAAATTGCTATCATTAAATGGAAATTCATTTCCGTTTATGATTTTACGAAAAAGTATAAAAATGACTATATACACTACCGCTCAAAAGTTTGGATACACCAGTCGATATTTCCTGCTGCACTTAAAGTTGGATAACTCTGCCAAAAAAAAGATATTCGAATTTCCGAAGCGGCGTTTTATAAAAGATAGATCAGGCTTCAGTTTGCTCTGTTTAAATATTTTAAAAAGTTTTTTTTCGACCCGATACAGACTTTGGTTTGTGACCGTTTTTAGGCCTTTTTCCGACCATCGTGAATCAGGGGCACAATTACAAGAAATAAAAAAAAATTTTTTTACTATGAAAAACTTAAAAGGGGGTGTAGAAGCTCCATCTTCCTCTTTTTTAAAAAAATTTTCGATTTTTTTTCGGAAAATTATTTCATTTTTGGCTAAAATCGATAAATTTTGAAAAATTCAAAATAAACCAAGAACGATAGGGTTTAAGACGATGCCGCAGATCCCAGACACTTGTAAAACACGATTGTTTCAAACTTCTTTAATTCTTTGTCAATGAGAATAATATTTGTTTAGCCCAAGCAGGTTAGTGGCAAAAATGGGCTGATCTTTGGATGTTGATGAAATATCAATAATTTGCATATTTGAGCGAATCGCGTTTCGTGTCACGTGGTACATCTACGGCATCACCTTAAGGTAGTTTTATCAGTACAGTCAAAACAAAAGTTTTTATGTCATATTATCTCGATACCATATGGTTTTTGAGCAAAAGTTTGTTAAGAAAAGTTGTGGCTAATTGTTTCAAACATAACATACTCAAAATTCCAAGTCATTCAAGGTCACCTGTACTTGTTACGTATGTATGAAAATTTTAAAAATCGTAATCTTAGGATATTTTTTAAAAACTAAAGGAAGCTTTCTTTGAAGTACAATAAAGAGCTGTGAAAAATTTCAACAAGTTCCACTCCCCAGAAGTCAAGATATTTAGAGTTGAAGATCGCAATATTTAACACGTGCTCTTATGGGAGACCGCAGAAAATAGTGATTTTTGACAATAAATATCTCGAGTTCTACGTAGTGAAACCTCTTAAAATTTAATAAAAATCCTAAGAAAACGATTTTTTGATAGAACTACCTTAAGAGAAAATGTTAGGGATACAAAAAGTTGCGTATTTTTATACTGAATCGCCTGGAATTTTTTCAGAATTTTTCTTTGAAATTTTTTTTTTGGAGTATTTTTTCGAAACTTACGAGTGAAAATTTTTTTTTTCAGGTCGATAAAATGTTTTAAGATGATGTAAGACACTTAATTTTGAGTAAATTTTCGAACAAATCCCACGTTCGTATTTTTCAAGAATATTAATTGAAATTTGAATATATTGTGCATAGTACACTGTATTAGGGCGTGATATTCTTGAAATTTCAAAAAAAAAAGAAAATAACCAAAGTAAAAAATTTTTTTAATTTTTTTGAATTTCACAAAAATAAAAAAAACCAAAGTAAACATTTTTTTTCGTCTTTCGGAAATTTAAGAACGTCATGCATTAGTATAGTGTACACTACATAACATATTCAAATTTCAAATTATTTGCTTAAAAAATACGAGTGTGGGATTTGTCCAAAAAATCATTCAAAATTGGGTGTTTCACATCAGCAAGGCATTCACCTCATCTGCACGAGTTTTTCATCGAAAAAAACTGTGCAGCACCACATCCACAACTCGTGAAATTGTACGACTGATTAAAAACGATCACGATCACTTAAAAACGATCACGAATCAAAGTCCGTACCGGGTCGAAAAAAAATCGAAAAAAATATTTAAATAGAACAAACTAAAACCTGATCTATCCTTTTTAAAACGCCGCTTTGGAAATTCGAATATCTTTTTTTGGCAGAGTTATCCAACTTTTATATGCGGCAAGAAATATCGACTGGTGTATCCAAACTTTTGAGAGGTAGTGTATGCTTAAGGTAGTTCTATCGGTACAGTCAAATCAAAAGTTTTTATTTCAATTTATCTCCTTACCAAGTAATTTTTGAACTTAAGTTTATTAAAAAAAGTTGTTGCAAATTGTTTCAAGAACAACATATTCAAAATCCAAGGTCATCGAAAGTCATCTGTGTTTGATATATACTGTAACGTGCGATTTTTGCGCACGTTACCGATCTAGTTTAGTTTTTGAAGCAGCTTCCTCCAACGAAATCTCTCTCGACGAAGAATCAGGGCCCACTGTCTCATAGAACAATTAATTAATAAGAAATGAACATTTTTTCCGGTATTCTGAGCAACGAGCGTAGGATCAGCTACCGTTGCCAAGAAGGAAGGAAGGTAGAAGGAAAAATTCAAGGACAGCGACAACATCAACACTAACCAGCACCCGGGAGCATATATTCCACAACTTATAATAATCGACTCTATTCCTGAGGAAAACGAAGGCATTGGTCCCCGAGAAAACCGTCATTAATTTTCCGTCTTAATTTTCAAGGGTATTCGCCATCACGTAATCGACGCGTGGCAAAATAGGGAAAAATACCGAACGGCACAAACACCGCGCCGGCCTAATTATTATCGTTATTGTCGTCTCATAAGGAAAATTTTGAAGTCAACGGCTCTCGAATCTAGACAATTCGAGTAAATTCGCGAGAGTCGTTTACAAGGTCAAGAATAAGGAAAAGTTAGCTCCCGGGGTCGAGCCCTATAAATTGGCGAGAAAATCCACTCTCGCTCTCTCTTGTTTTGTCCGCTATCGCTGGAGGAGGTTGCCCGCTGTCCAACGCCGTACCATTTTTGAATTGTACAGGGGAAGACCTTGTGATTACCGATAAGACCGAGTCGACGTCCCGGTACTTCAAACGGTGAGCTGATCGTTTTCGAAAATTTAGGTTCTCGGTAATTTCTTTATGTTTTGTGAGGGATCGCGTAAAATCAATCTGAGTTGAACTCGCGGATCTTTTATTTTGTTTTGAGTTGTGGGACACGAGCACACGTTAAATAAACTCGATTATAGATTACTTAAGAATAATTATCTAAGTAGAAGCGTGAACGCGAGATCGCGGAAACAGTGTGGCCCCCTTTGAGATAATTTTGAAGAATGTAAAGAATTATTTATCTAGCGGGATCTATAGAAAATTTGTACGATCGCCGAGAGGGATCTGTGCAAACTTGAGAGCGAACATCCGAGTTAGTGATAACTTATACGGATCCCTTGCTCTCGTTTATTTTACATTATAATACCGTAGAATAAAATTAAACGGTTAAGCAATAAATTAGAGAACTTGTGATAGATTTGTATTGAAAATCGTAAATCACATAACTTGTCACTGATCTCATACGAACGAGGAATCTTTGTGTTACCGTACGAGAAAATTTAATTAAAATAATTTAAAGAGAGAAAAATATTCGAAATAATTTGGATTATATAAAATTAGCGAGAATTATGGAAATTTGACTTATTGTAATTTTTACTGTTATTATTTTTGGAAATTAACCTAACTGAATTCTCTTTGTGGTACTTGTGATAATAATTTTTCCTTTGGGACTTTATACAATCTAACTGCTTGTATTTCGTTGGCTTCGCCTTTCGCGTCGTCGGCTGAAATTGAATAAAGAATTTTGCTATCCCGGAAAAACTGTATTTCGAATAATTATCCTTCAAAGATTTATTCCTCAAAATTATAAAAAATTAACATCGGAAGATTGGCATCTCTTTTCAGTCGGCCCCGCCCCTCTACCATTTCAAGTGGCTGCTTGCCTAGCCAAGAAAACCTTAAAATTAAGGAAATCTATGAAATTAAATAAATATTAAATAATAAATAAATAATAAATTCGTCGGGAATTAAAAAATTTCCGACTGGCGCTCCACATTAGATTCCATCTCCTTAATTTTTATTTGGGCGAGGTGAGGAAACTCGTCACAATACATATAAAAATTACGAAACAAAATTTTTTTCCAATTTTTTCAAAAACTAAGGAAAGCTTCTTTGAAGTATAATAAAGAGCTATGTTAAATTTTAAGAAGGTTTACCATCTAGATTTCAAGATATTTAGAATTGAGAATCTCAATATTTAACACGGGCTCTTATGGGAGAGCACTGAAAACTGGCATTTTTAACAATAAATATCTCGATTTATACGTGGTGAATCCTCTTAAAATTTGATACCCACACGTATGCCATAGCAAAGAAGGTTTGTGCAAATTTTCAATGAATTCTTAAGAAAATCATAAAACGATACCTTAAATCCTATGCCTTAAATTTCTGTCCGTTGAAAGCAAAAAATGCTTCTTCCACGACAATTTGTCCCTACGTTCAAATTTTTAACGTAATTTTTATCGTGGTTTCACAGTAAAAATTACTTTTCTATTCTTTCCGTGTAGAGATTCGTAGATGTAGATATTTTAGACAACAAAATTTTAGAGGTCAAAAATACTTTCAAACAGATTTTTTGAAGAAACTTTTTTTTCGAAGTAGTATCCATTATCTAAAGTAGATTTTGTAAGAGATGAATTTATCTGACTCAATTATTTTTAAAGATAATTTTTTAAAGTTCATTGCTTTTTTCTGAGTAGATTCTTTTTACGGTGGATATTTTTAAGTAGATTTTTTGAGGTCTGACTACTTATTTCAAGCAGATTTTTACAAGAAATATATTTTCGAAGTATAGACTCATTAAAGTAGATTTTTTAAAGTAGATTTTTTGAGAGGTGGCTGTATTTGAGTTAATTCTTTTTAAAAATTGTTTTTTAGAGTTCATTGCATTGCGTCAAATTTATATTTTTAAGTAGATTTTTCGAGATCACACTACTTATGTTGAGTAGATTTTTAGAAGATACATTTTTTCGAAGTAGATTCATTGAAGTAGATTATTTAAAGTAGATTTTTCTAGCGGAAGATTTATGGGAGTAGATTTTTTTCCACATATAGAAAGCTATAGGAAGTCAGATAAAATTGAGTCACGTAGCTGAAGTAAAAGTCTTGGTAGCGAGCCTGTACGAAAATTAAGCGGCATTAGAGATCAGTCGTGGCTAATCCGTCGGTGATGGATCGCAGTCCCTTCCCTCCCTCTTCTCTCATTTTTTCCCTCGCCGCTTTCTCTTCTTCATCTTCTTACATTTATCTTTCCTTCTTCTCCTCTCTTTCGCCTCTTTTGCCTCCTTTTTTTCTCCTTCACTTTCAATTTTCAATCTGCGCGCGAATGGTCGTGTACTTCTAGAAAGAGACAAATAGACAGTAAAACACACAGAGAGAAAGAGAAAGCTCCCAAAGGACGAACGGAATTCCCAATGAGGATAATAACGCTTCGCGTTCGCCTCTCGTATATTCTAATCGATTCCGTATTCCGCGTTTCATTCTAATTTCATTTGCCATCGCTACTGTCCATCTATCGGGTTCTCGCGAAATTGCCATCCCCACCCCTCCCTTCTCATCCCTTTTTCTCATTTTACCAATTGCGAAAAGAGTCACGTCCGAGCGGAAAACATTATGCGACCACCCATCGATTTGACAAAAAAATAATAAAAAAAAGAAACAAAGCAAGGATTTACAAAAGTGATATGGGGTCTACGCCAAATCGGACCGTTCGAAAAATATTGATATTCGATTTTCTTTAATTTTTGAAATTTTTTAGTACATATTAAAAACTTTTTCGGCAAATTTTCAGATTTTATTGATTACCCGTTCAAGAGATATCGAATTTTCGAAAAAATCGCTCTGTTTCCGATGTTTTACTCATAACTTTAATAATGATCCCAATTGCAATTTTTTTTCAAAACTTTCGTTTTTTTATTGAATTTTTTTAGAAAAAAATATAGAAAAATTATGTTGTTGTGTGTGATTTTTTAGTTTAAAATTAAAATTTTACTTATTAAACTCTATAACTCTATGTACTTTTCGTTTCTCTTACAAACTTTTAACGTTGAACTTTTATCTTTTCTACAAATTTGAAGCCTAGACTGATAATGAAATAATGATAATTACTTTTCGAAAATCGAAAAAAATAGAAATCGAAAAAACACAACATTGACAAAATTTGAGGATTCGTAAAAAATGTCAAAGTTTTTTATAAAAAATTAAAAAAAAAATTAAAAGGGGTAATCATCAAGATATTTTTGTTTTTTTTTAAACTCAAAAAAAATCCATGAAGATAGATATGAATAATTTTTATCTATTTTTTTTATTAAAAAGTACATTTAATTACGAAAATTTAAAAAAAAACGTCTCGATAACTCAATTTTTGAAAAAGTTATGGCTATTTAAAAAAAGAGCATTTTTTCAAAAATTCATCACTTTTTTGGATTGGTTGTAAAAATCTGAAAAAATTCTCGGAGAGGTTTTCAATAGGGTATAAAAGTTAATGTTAACTGGTTTTCAAACATTTTCCTCAAATTTTAGTATTCAACTTTAGATACGAATATCTTCTTAACGCTTCATCTAATCGACTAAACATAATCGACTAAACACAAGAGACCATTTTTGTAGATCAGTCAATTTCCTATTAAAATATTGTAACGAAGTGTTACAAGGGTTAGTGGTCGCTCGACGAGCCACCACGGTACCTTAGTTTTAAGAAATGCGAAGATTGTATTTGGGGAGAGAGGGGAGGGAGCACTCACTCGCGTCATCGAGGAGACCGGACCGACGGACCACCTCACTACTCGGCAACCAGCCGAGATCTTACGCGACCGAGTGGGAACACCGGCGACTCCACCTGTGTTACTGTCGCTACTCCGGAACTCTCCGCCAAGCGTGACAGACCACACGGACTTCCCGCCTCGCCACTCCGCTCCCGCCGGTTCTCAATCGCCGAAAACCTGCCCCGCTGTCGAGGGCTATGCTGAATTGCCTGGTGCTGCCATCCATCGAAAAAGAAAAGAGCAATGTGTCTCCCGTCGGGCCCAGAGAGGCCGACACTGGCCGGACGCTGGCGGTTGAGCGAGC
>JAPYYW010007558.1:0-10263 GCA_030522545.1 Cremastinae sp. A BG-2022a
AGAGCACTGAAAATTGGCATTTTTAACAATAAATATCTCGATTTCTACGTGGTGAATCCTCTTAAAATTTGATACGCACACGTATGCCATAACAAAGAACGTTTGTGCAAATTTTCAATGAATTCTTAAGAAAATGATAAAACGCGATAGAACTACCTTAAGGGGTTTCGGTACTACTTATCTGATTACAAGATCTTCAGTAAAATATAATGCTTTTCTGCAAGGTACAACTGTCGCTCTCTTAATTTTTTTTGCTTAAAGTGACTTCAAATCAATATAATCTTTAACAAAAAGTCAATTTAGTTCAATTTTGAAATATTATTATAATATGATAATTATTATTTTACTTGATTTTGATGCATAAACTTGGGTTTTTGTTTCTTAACTAATGAACTATGGAGAAACTGCTTAAAATTTGGTGGCACTAATTGAGGTCTGATATACCAAATTTCAAGTCAATCGGAGGTTGATGGTTTTCGGAAGTTTATCCATAAATTTTATGCAGATGGTAATATTTAAACAAAATTTACAGCCGAAATAAACATTTCTCCCATTTACTTCCATGTATAAGCTTAGTTGAAAAAATAATAATTTCTAAAATATGACGTGGTTGATCGACTTCAAATTCGAACGATCTACGTTTTTTACATTTGTGATTCATTTTTTTTTAAATTTGAGTTAAGTGAAATACCATATAACTAATAAATTAACTAACTAATAGTGGCAGTGATAGTGAAAAATTTACAAATGAAGCAAAAATATACAGATATAAACGACGCAATCGCGAATATTTTGTTCGAATTCGATTTGGACGTCGCGGTAAGACAAGTTTATTTATTTCAAAAAAGAATATTTTCGACTGGATAATAATGAATAATATATTCCCTATAATAAATAAATTAAAAAGAAGTAATAAAAGGGTGTATTATTTCAAAAACAGAAACGAAAATTCCTCACAAGTTTAGGGATAAAATAATACAATAAAATTACACGTTTTTTACAGACAAAAAGAAGTGAAATCTTCTAAAAAAAACTTTTTCAAAAGTTGAAAAAAGACGCCAAGCAATGAAAGTGTGTATTCTTTCATAACAACATTTTTTTAAAACAGAATGTAATATTATATAATTTGGAATATAAAAAAAAACTTCAGAACTTTTTGAAAAAAAAATTTTCATTACTGTAAAAACTTGGTGTGCATGGCAGAAAGTGTAGAAATTGAAATGTCTATTGTCAAATATCACAATATTTAACATAAACTCTTATCAAAGGGTACCGAAAATAATGATATTTACAGATAAATATCTCAAAATATCCAAGTGGGTTAGCCACTTGTGGGTGAAAATTAGCCCTGTCCACCAAGTTTTTACAGTAATGAAATTTTTTTTCAAAAAATTCTGAAGAAAATTCAATTTTGTCTAGTCATTTGCCTAATTTTTAATCAACCGATATAAACTTATAGTCACAAAAAAAACTTTATTTATTCTTGGTTCATATTTTATTTTTGGAGTTATTTAAATTGTTTTTTTTTATATTCCAAATTATATAATATTACAGTCTGTTAAAAAAAAATGTTGTTATGAAATAATACACACTTTCATTGCTTGGCGTCTGTTTTTAACTTCTGGAAAAAGTTTTTTTTTAGCAACTGTTACGCGACTTCTATCTTAAGGTAGTTCTATAGGTCCAGTCAAATCAAAAGTTTTTACCTCAATTTATCTCCTTCGCGAGTAATTTTTGAGCTTAAGTTTATTAAGAAAAGTTGTTGCAAATTGTTTCCAGAACGACATACTCAAAATTCAAGGTCATCCAAGGTGATTTGTACTTGCTACGTACGTATGAAAATTTAAAAATTCATAATCTTAGGATTTTTTTAAAAAACTAGAGGAAGCTTCTTTCAAGTACAATAAAGTGATGTGCAAAATTTTAAGGAGGTTCACCATCTAGATTTCAAGATATTTAGGATTGAAAATGGCAATATTTAACACAGGCTCTTATGAGAGAGTACTGAAAATAGGGATTTTTAACAATAAATATCTCAATTTCTACTTGGTGAAACCTCTTAAAATTTGGTACGCATATGCGTAACGTATCAAAGAATGACTATACCAATTTTCAACAAATTCCTAAATAATCGATAAAACTATAAAAGTACCTTAATAACAGATGTAAAATTAGTATTCAAATCTGTCAATAGAATACTTTCACAGTGAATATTGCTCATTTCTTGGCAAAAGTCAACATTTTTTTTTTCGAGAAATAATATATGATAAATTTAAATTTAAATTGTTAACCCTCGGCGGACCATTTGTGTCTTTTTTGACCTATGCGATTATTCCCCCGTGAATATCTCCTCGTTCCTTGAAGGGCGGGCTTTCCTACCCCACCCTAAAAAAACTTAGTACTGAAGGGTACTCGATACCCAAGCCTCATCTCGATCCAGCAGTTCTTGTGCAGAGAGTAGGGTAGAGAAATTTCGGCTTGGTCGAAAAGGACCCATATGGCGGTGCCAGTATTTCGTCAATGTAAGTCGATTGAAGTGTGACGAACACCCGGTCAATTTTTGCTTGGAATACGCAAAATTAAAATAAAGTTTACTTATAATAACACAATTCTGTATGAATTATCAATTGAAAAAAATTAATTTTTCATTTTATAACGAAAAACACATTATTTTATGGTAGTTTTATACTCGAAAAATACCGTACTTTCAGATGGCAGAATAAATATACTTTTTCAAATGTGGAAACTCAAGACATTTTTTTCGTAAAAGAATAAAGTTACAGCTATAGACTTTTTGTTTTATGTTAAATAGAATAAAAATGGCATTTTTTTTCATAAAGCAACTTTCTTTTCGAAAATCTTGTTGATTAAACCGTTTTATTTATAAATAAAACAAATGCAACAACTATAAGAAGTATAAAACCTTAAAGTAGAATCAATGGAAGAAGCGATGGGGAAAAAGGGAAGGACCCATATGACCGAGGGTGCCGTAAAAAATCATATGGCCCACGGAGGGTTTGTTAAAATGAGTGGTATGAATTTGAGCATGATAAAGAAAAAGGAGAAAGGAAAAAAAATGGGACTCACTCGCACCGTATCCGCCAGATGCTCGATTGTAACCTGCTTGATTAGCTCCGGTTACGTTTGATCCTGGGTAATTTCCATAGGTGGAGTTAACAGCACCGGCATTGCCAGAATTATTGAGTCCAGAATTGTAGCCAGCCTGGTTATAACTTGACTGGTTAGACTGAGGCTGAGCATAGTCCTGGTTTGCGCCCCCTGCATTATATCCCGCATTATAGTTGGCGTAGCCACCGGTGTTGGGCGGTGGTTGACTGTATTGATTGTAATTTGTAGCTCCCGTGGAGGGAGGCGGATACGACGTATCCTGGCCTGCGCTAGACGGAGGAGGCTGGCTATACTGGTTGTATCCGGACTGCTGCTGATAACTAGTATACTCTGCAATAAATATATATAACTTTAACCTATCTTGTTAATAAGTCTTTCACTCGTTGTGTAACATTAAATTAGATAGTTGTTTGCTCCGATTTCCACCAAGTATGGATTTTTCATATAAAAACAATGAAAAAATTTGGAAGTAAATGTAAAAATGTAATATGTATAAAAACAATTGGAATGAATAATCGATCGAGTTTTCGATTGATTTCTTTTTTTTCTACGGGACGCCAAAAGTACGGGGAGATGCTACGTGTTGACTCGAGTATATTACTGTATTTGTATCATTTGTACATATATTGTCGGGGGAAAAAAAGAAAATTAGATTGTATTTGGAAGATGCGTGTCGAGCAAGTTTTGTGTGAGCACAAAAGAGAAGAAAGAAAGTCTTGGAAAGATGCTGTGGGAGCGGGCAGATAAAATTTCAATAAAGTCACAAATTGCCATATATATATATATATGTATGTAATAGGGGAGTTGATACGAGAGGGGAAGAAAATACATAAGACGTATCATTCGGAGGTGAAAAACTCACGATTATCGGCCATCGTGCTGCTCTCCAAGAATAATGTGTTTGATAAAGCGCAAGATAATGAGCCACGTGAATATGGCGGGAACTTTGCTAAACCGCGAATAGTCCCCTACCAATAATAATAAATAGTACAACTGTGAGAAATGCAAGGCTTATTCTATCGAACGACTAAAATTTATTCTCGAATCGCTAATTTCACAATGCCAGTCAGTAGAACACCGGCCGGAAATGAAGCTGCGACGACGCGCCGGATACACATGACGCACTCTACCGGATTTTTCAGTAATTATTGGTATACGCATATGGGCGCGGTCGAAAATACGCTTGAGCACGCTTATTGAGAAGTGCGATAATAATACGATTGAAAATACAACATATAATATTCGAGACCGATATGGAGCAGCAGGTCTAACCTCCTCCCCATAGACACCGCGCCCTAACAGATTACCCGTTCAATACACGCTTCATTACTTTTATTACTTTTTGTAATTCGCAGAAGATCGCCGCCGCCGCCGTTCTCGAGCGTGCCCAAACCCCCTTTTGTTACTACGTCTGTTTTCTTTCGTTGATATTTAGCCTTTTTTACAGGCGGCGATTGTTGGTTTAAGCGATGCGCGCGCACCCTCCTTCTTCACAGAAGGATCATCTTTTGCAATGCGTGCTAAAGAGAAAGAGGGATGACGATCCACCTATTTCTCTCTCTCTCTCTCTCTCTCGGCTAAAACAAATTCATAGCAGCAGCAGCAGAGGCCGAGTTGCCGCAACGCGCTCGCTTAGAGTCGTTTTCCCCCTTATTTTCGCGAGCGCGTTTATCCTGTGCGCCGCAACAAGTCGATCATCGAACAACTCATAGGGTGTGTTCCTAATTTGCTGCCAGTACTGCCAGTGTGATGCCACGAAGCACGCTGTGAGCAGCTTAGCGCGCTGTCCCGGCTACTGCGCGTGTAAAAGTTGCACTGCCACAGCGCGCTACGAGCAAGTTTGAAACTGCTCGCTGCTCGTAAAACTGTGTCTGCTGCACCGTCTGCATAACTCTCTCTCTGCGAACTCTGATGCTCTCGCGCTGCTGCTCATGCGTTATCAATCGCGCCACACAATAAGAATAAGGCACACGTACTAAAACGGAGCATCATCAGCAGGCGTCCTTTACTCCAGCCTAATAAATACTCAGTGTAATTATCTATTAAAATTTCGACTTCTTATCGCGTATTTATTATATATAATAACAGAGAGCTCACATTTTTCACTTTTTTTTCTGTCTCTTTCAACATTTTAAGCAAACGTTCATCTCTCGAGTTTCGTCTTTTTTTTTCGTGTTAATAACATACCAATGGAAAAAATAACCTATTTTTTCTTTTTTTTTCGGGCTGGACGTACAGTTTTTTATTCAATTATTTAAAAAATAATCCTAATTGTAAAAGGTTTATTGTCTAAGAATAGATGGTGGTGTTGAGAAAAGGAATTGGCGAGAGAGAACAATAATAAATATATATTTTAGATAATCCTTAGAGGAAGAATGGCACAAAGATTTCCTGTGCCAACAACGGGGAACAATGGGCCACCGCCTCAACGATATCCACCACCTTCGGTGCCTCCAAATTTGCGCCAGTATCCTGGTCCAAACTTTCCAGTATGTATTACAAAATGATATATGGAGGAGAAAAAGAATAAAATTAGAGAGGTATTGAAAGAAGAGAGAAAATATTGTATATAATGTAATAGCGGTCTGGATTTACGCCACCACCTCAGATGGGAAATGCTCCGGGGCAAGGAGGAATAATGCGACCGAATCAACCATATTCGACAATGCGTCAAGGCCCGATGCCAGCTCCGCCGAGTAGTAAACGTAGCGCCGAGCAGCGTATTCCAATGTCTCAGCAAAAGCCGTAAGATAGCCTTTCTATTTTAATCTAGATCACGGTTGTTCAATCAACGGTGTTCTTGTCAAAAAATCAAATTTGACTTATGAAATGTTTGTTTGTTTCATTTCGGCCTACCAACAATAAGAGCATTAAGGTCAATGGCCTGCCGGGCCATAAACCAAGTTTCCAAATTTGTTTTACATTTTTAAAAGCGAATCCATTTTTGGTATAAACTCATTTAGGTATTTTTGGAACAGTGATTTTTCACATTCCACATCCAAGAAGAAGAAAAAACTAGCGGACAAGATATTACCTCAGAAAGTACGGGATCTTGTGCCTGAGTCGCAGGCGTACATGGATCTTCTTGCTTTTGAGCGAAAATTGGACGCGACAATAATGAGGAAGCGTCTTGACATTCAGGAAGCGCTCAAGCGCCCCATGAAGCAGAAGAGAAAATTGCGCATTTTCATATCAAACACATTCTACCCGGCAAAACCGGCTGGCGAGGGTGAAGGTCAAGAAGGCTCTGTTGCTTCGTGGGAATTGCGCGTTGAAGGACGACTTTTGGATGACACTAAAAATGATCCAAATAAAGTAAGAATACAAGTTTTATTACAATGCTTCAGCTGAAACAACAGCTGAAACAACGAGCAGGCCTTTATTTTTTTTTCAGCATCTGTTTCATAAAATTTTCATAATATTTAATAAATGCCTTAAAATAGTGCACATTTTTCACAAAATTTAAGAAATTCATCGGAAGTAATCAGTTTACGTAAAATTTAGTTGTCTGACCGTAAAGACAAGGTAGTTCGATAGCTAAGTGCCGTATCAAAAAGAAGCCGCTCCCCTTCACGAAAAAGTAGTATCCATAAAAAGATACAACATTACGAATTTTTGAAAATATTACATATCAATAATCATATAGAAGGAACATAATTATGCTATATTTTCCTCATTTTTGTACTGAACCTCGAGAGTGTTACATTTTTTTCAAAATGAAAAATTTCCACTAAAATGATTTTTTCCCCAAAAAATGGACGGTATATCAAACTGACTTTTTAAATATATACTTCTGTAAGTGGTACTCTAGCTTTTTTTTATTTTTAATTTTTTTCATAATTTTCATAAATGTCAATTTCAAGGTATTTCAATCAAGAGTCGCGGCAGTGACTCGAGGCAAGTCCATTTGCAGCCGAGAGGCCGCCACTCTATCTCAGAACCAAGTAATTTTTGACAGATTTTGACCAATCTTAATTTTCAATAATTAATATTAATTTACCTGGAGGAGTGGGGAGGAGTCTGTAAAGCCTAGTATTTTTTATTTTTTTTCTCTTTCTAATAAATAATGAGTCGAGGGTATACGATGTACGCATCACTACGAACCAAATGCCAAATGTTTTTTCGCAACCGCCTCCGCATGAAGTTTCCTGTTAGCCAAACTATGAATGTAGACATTTATTTTTTTCGCAACCGCCTCTGCATGGAGTTTCCTCTTAGCCAAACTATGAATTTAGGTACAGCGATTGAAATAACGTCAAAACCTCTTTTGGCGTTATATCAAAAGAGATTTTGACAACTGTGACAGTTCGATAGTTAAGTGACGTATAAAAAAGGGGCCGTTCCCTTTCACGAAAACCGTATCCATAAAAAGGTAAAGCATATCCATAAATTATGAATTTTTGAATTATCAGTAATCATAGAAGAAACGTAATAATTATGCTATTTTTATTTAATTTTCCTCACTTCGCGAGTGTTAAATTTTCTTTCGCGAGTGTTAAATGATTTTTTTTGTCAAAAACTGGACGGTATATAATGCTATTTTTTTAAATATAACTTCTGTAGGTGGTACTCTAATATTTTCAATTTCTTCATAATTTTCTTAAATGTCGTTTTCAAATTATTTTTATAGATAATTTTTTTGTGACATTTCGATGGGGAAATCGTTAAACTCGAACTTCAAATATCTTAGAAACTAATCTGTAGAATTACTCAATTCTTTTTTCATTCGATTTGTTTTTTTTTTCGAGAAAACACTTAAATTTTTCAAAATTTTCTTAATTTAATGGTTTTTGCTATTGAACTACATTAACGCGTGTTTAGATGGGGAAATCGCTAAATTTTAACGTCAAATATCTCAAAAAATAAACGGTGGAATTATATTTAACTCTTTATTCATTCGATTACTTTTCTTTTTCTGCAAAATATATAATTTTTTCAAATTTTTATTAAATAAACGGTTTTTTTCTATCGAACTACCTTAACTAAATCGTGAACATCGTTCGTGATTTGGTATCGTACACTACAGGTACACTACAAATATAAAAAAAAAATTTTTTATGACATAAATAGTAATTATGATTTGGTAATTACGTAGCTCTCTTATAATTTCTACATGTAAACTAAAAGTAAAAATATTAAGCAAGAATCGTTTAAAGATCTTCATTTAGAAGATGTTGCACATATAAAGTTTCATCCCTTTTCTGTTTCATATCAGGTTTTTTCATCCCTTGGTATCGTTTTGAGGTGTTTCGACAGTTCACAATTATATACAAAAGATCGTGATAAAAAACTTTATAATAAACTTAACAAAAACAAATCAAATAACTCCAAAAAAACAGTATACGTACTGTGAAAAACGAGGCAAGTCCATTTACAGGATGCATAGTTGTTGAAGAAATAATTGATGAAAAATCTACCTTGAAAAAACATACTTGCCGAGTTAAATTTAGTTTAATAAACTCAGCCAGTATGCCGAGTTATATTTGGTTTAACAAACTCGGCAAATATGCTTTTTCAATGTATATTTTTCATCAATTATTTCTTCAACAACTATGCATCCTGTAAATGGACTTGCCTCGTTTTTCACAGTACATGTACTGTTTTTTTTAAGCTAGATAATATTTTTGTGACGTTTCGGTAAAGAAATCTCTAAACTTTAACTTTAATCATCTTACAAACTAAACGGTAGAATTACTCAATTCTTTTTTCATTCGATTTGTCTTCTTTTTCTACAAAATATACAATTTTTTTCAAAATTTTCTTAATTACATAACACGTGTTTAGATAGGGAAATCGGTAAACTGAAACTTCAAATATCTGAGAAACTAAACGGTAGAATAACTCAACTCTTTATTCATTCGATTTGTTTTCTTTTTCTACAAAAAAGAAAAGAAAAAAGTTTCTGCTATCGAACCACCTTAAAAATTCTTATTCAAATCATTTTTGGTTCGATAGTACAGTGTCGTATAAAAAAATTTTTTAAAAACGGGCAGCTCCCCTTCACGAAAAAGTAGTGTCACAAAGCGAAATTTTTCAAAGCCAATCAGAATCTCGGAAGGTCTATTTCATTCTAACACTAAGCGTAACAGTTTTACTTTATAAATAAGCAATAAATAATATGTTCCTACACGTTTATTTATTTTTATCAGAATGAAATTTTCTGCAAACATACTACCAACATGTAATGATGCCATTTTATTACGATAATTGACTCAAGTTGCCAATTAATAGTTAAACTGAGACTCAAAAAAATAGCAAGTTTTTAGTAAAAGCCAGAGTCTGGTTTTTACGAATTCAAAGTAAATAATTAACTTTTTGCTGGGATTCTCTGTTCCACACATCCTTAAAAAGTTTTTTTTTTCATCACTCGCATCTAGCGTACATTCCGTTAAACTATTTTTAATTCCAGGTTAAGAGGAAATTCTCATCGTTTTTTAAAAGTCTCGTTATCGAACTAGACAAAGATTTGTACGGGCCAGATAATCATCTCGTTGAATGGCATCGCACATTGACGACTCAAGAGACTGACGGATTCCAGGTTAAACGACCCGGTGATAAGAACGTTCGATGTACCATACTGTTGCTTCTCGATTATCAACCTCTTCAGGTATTCTCTCCCCATTACATAAGGGTGTCCTTTATTTACCAAGTTGATTTTATTTTCTGCAGCGTCCCCTAGATCTTAAGTTTATAATCTAAAAAAGATATCCCACGCATACAATCCCTTGGTTTTTAAATAAAACTTGCCACAAGACGATATATTTTCTATTTAAAGTGATATGACCGTAGCAGTAAAACTACAAATTTTCACCCTAGTTTTTCTTACGTATAAACTGGTTTGCTAGTAAAGTTCACTAAAAAAAGTTTTTGTAAATTGGCTAAAGAACAACATACTTCAAATACAAGGTCATCCAAGGTGACGTGTGTGCTTGCTAAGTAACGAACAAAATTAAAAAAAATTTAGTTCAGATTTAAGATAAAAAAACTAAACAAAGCTTCTTCGATGTTGTATAAAAATGTGTGCAAAATCAAAGCTTAAGGTAGTTCTATCAGTACAGTCAAAACAAAAGTTTTTATGTCATATTATCTCGATACTATGTGGTTTTTGAGCAAAAGTTTATTAAGAAAAGTTGT
>JAPYYW010007562.1:0-10323 GCA_030522545.1 Cremastinae sp. A BG-2022a
TGTTTGCAGAGAATTAAGAACGTTTAATTAAGAACTTTGTTAATTATTGATCTAAATTTGGTATAATTGAAGATATTTGGTTCTTGGCAAAATTACATTGTATTTCATTAAAATTGAATTAGTTTTGTTTAAAGTACATTATTTTCAGGTAAATTCTTCCACTAAATTAAAAGAATTTGGTAATAGAATGTAGCAAGGATACGTTTTATATTAAATTTTCGTTAAGAATTAGAAATTAATTAAGAATTTTGCTAAGTATTTATTTAAATTGATCTAAATTTGGTATAACCAAAGGTTAAAAATGATAAAAATTAAAAAAATAGAATAAAATTATAATCGTTATAAATAAATATTTAGAATATAACTGTAATAATTCTCTTATCATTTTTATCATAATAAAGATATAATTTTTACCTCTCAATCAATAACGAAGCTTTAAAGCAAAGAAGTAAAGAACTTCACATAAATACAAACAAACAAGTTCAATATAAAACTTCAATAACAACAACGAGAGAAACTAATAATAAAATATTAATATTCATAAAAAATTGTATAAAAATACCAATTTAATCGATATTACGATCTAAAAAAAAATAATGAAGCTAAAAATAATAAATAAATATAAATAAATGAAATCCGACCCAAAAGAACAATGGCAAGTAAGAACACAATATTGTTTTTCATAAATAATTGAATGAAAATATAAATTTAATCAATATTACGATTAAAATAGTGTAAAAAATGTAATAAAAATGAGTTGAATGGTGAATAATGTAGTAGGGGCCGAATAGGATCGTTTTTCTTGGTGGAGCGAGTCGTCGCGGTTTAGCGTCGTGAAAAAAGGAGAAATGGCGGTTAGAGGGACCGGTCCGTGTGCGTTACGATCTAACATGAGTATATTAAGATATTCACGAGCCCTCGGAGGGCCACGGAGGCTTTCGCCTTTTTGAAATATGGAAACTGCGATCGTACGAGAGTCGCGCTCGTCTCCTTATGCATGCGAAAACAAGATCCATACCACGACTCGCCTCGCTACCCTTTTATTTACAACCCTCGACGGCGATAACCCCGGGCCCGGTGCCCCTGCGAATCGTGCCTACTTCGACTCGAGAAATTTCAAGATCGTCAACGTTTCCAGCTCACTTTTCCAATTTATGAAAAATGCCTTTTTTATTTTCACCCCCTCGCCCCTCCCCCCCACACACGGGACTACATTTTGTCCCACTTTTTCGCATGCAAATTTTAGTTCTTTTTTTTTTGTTTCATACTCTCAGCTTATTAGCGATAAAAAAATGTACTTTTGCGAAATAATCCGCTTCGGTGGCGAATTGGGGCGATTCGCCAAATCGAGCTTTCGAATCGACGTGGAATTTTCGTACGAAGCTTTGCAAATTTTATACATATATATGTATAAAAATTTTTAAACGTTCGTCAAAATTTTGTAAATTCATTATTACCATTCGGAAAAATACCTTTAGTTTAATTTTTTACTTGAAATTTAAAAAAAGAAAAAGAAAATTGCTTTCAAAAATTGGTTGTCGCATTTTTTTTTCAATTTTTTTTTGTTTTAGTCACCGGAAGCCTTCATTTGTGAAAAATGTCAATTTTCAATAATCCGTCGGCTCGGAGTCGTAGAAAAGCGTTCCGGAAGCCGTAAC
This sequence comes from Cremastinae sp. A BG-2022a, assembly GCA_030522545.1. Lineage (NCBI taxonomy): Eukaryota > Metazoa > Arthropoda > Insecta > Hymenoptera > Ichneumonidae > Cremastinae sp. A BG-2022a. Next base: position 1,659 of record JAPYYW010007562.1, read on the forward strand.
GCCTCTCGCGGGCTAATGGAATTTTTTAGCGGGTAGATTACGAGCACGCACGTGCTTTTTCCCTCATCGATGCACCGTAGCTGGATAACGCGGGGGTGGGGGGAGGGATGGGAAGGGTGGCAACCGGCACAATTTGACAGCGGACGAGAGCTGACGTTCGTTAACGCCGGCGATGAATTAACTCTTTTCGTCGCAAGCTCAAAAGAGCGTCCTCGCGCGAGCTTTTCTTCACCCCTGCGCGCAAAAAACAGAAAAATTAACCGCTAGCCGAATGTGACACTCGACGAATAATTAAAGCTCGCACACTTTTTTTTCTCTCTCGTAGGTTGAGTACTTTTTTGCCGAAAGCTCGTTGTTTTTTTTTCGTCGAAAGCTCACTTTTATGGAAAACTTATTTTACGTCAGATATAAATTTTTTTTCTTTGGTGACATTTATGATGTGAACTCGTTCCGAGCCGAAATTACTTTTTGTGCAAATCGAGGCAAGATTCTGCTTTTTTTAAAATACTAAATTGTTTGATTTGACAAAAAGTTATGTTGCACACATGCTGTTGCGTTTTTTCAAACGTCTATGATTATTTTCATTGTGTAAAATATGTTATCATGTTGCAAACGAAGGGAATTGTAAAACACGTTGAAGCTTTTTAACAAAAGAGGCTAGCTTTTCGTTCTTAATAATTTTTTAAAAAGCTAAAGTACTTTTTGAGAAGAAAAATTCGCTTTTCTTTCTTTTAATAAGAGAAGCTTCCTTGTACTTTTTAAAATGCTGTTATTTAAGCAAAAGATTTGACAAAGGTTTTTCATAAAGAACTAGACAAACTTTTTTTTTTATAAAAAAGCTCATAAATAAAAAGATCTTACTGAAAAGCTCTTTTTCGCTGTGCACTTCTATTTTTTAAGAAAAATCTCCACTTCTATATACAATGTTTTCGAGAAAAAGCTTATTTTGAAAAAGTTCTTAATAAGAAGCTCTTTTTTTAATATGCACGTCTCTTTTTAGAGAAACAGCTCTTTTTCGATATACAATTTTTTCGAGAACAAGCTTGATTTTTATAGCTCTTTTTTTCAAAAAAGTTCTCTTTCATAGAAACAAAGTTCCTACTAAAAAGCTCCTTTTCGTTATACACTTCTAGTTTTACGAAAAACCTCCTTTTCGATATACAATTTTTTCAAGAAAAAGTTTAACTTTGAAAGCTCTTTTTTAAAAAACGTTCTCTTTCATAGAAAAAAAGTTCCTACTAAAAAGCTCCCTTTCGTTATTCACTTCTAGTTTTAAGAAATAGCTCCTTTTCGATACATGATTTTTTTGAAAAAAAAAGCTTAATTTTGAAAGCTCTTTTTTCCAAAAAAGTTCCTACTGAAAACCTCATTTTCGTAACGCACTTCTATTTTTAAGAAAAAAAGCTCCTTTACGATACCTTCCAATGATTCTGTCACTTGAAATTTTTGGTTTCGTGCTCGTCGATCATTCGGAGGGGGCGGGGGACAAAGGAGAAAGAAGGCAGGAGGGAGGAAGGAAGATGGCTCGGGGAGCGCGAGCGCCTCGGGGAATAAAACGAATGGGATTCCACGGTACGTTGGTACGGAGATCGGGGCACGCGCGCGGGCGATTACTCACTCCTTCCTCGGACACGTTGCGCGGCGCCGTACGTCAACCGGACCCCCGGGTTAATAAAACGTTGACGATTAATCCTTCCGTTTTCTTCCTCGGTAACCGCTATCGGCCGATAATAATCGATTTTCAGCCAAGAATTTCCAGGGGGAGCTTTTCCGGCCTCCCCGTCGTTTTTCTTTCTCCCCACTCCCCCCTCTCCCGTAAACCGTCACCGAGTCAGCGCTTCATTATCCGTCGTGAATAAGGAATGAGCACTTTTCTCCGGCGAGCTCGTGAATCGTCGAACGACGCCGCAAGAGTGATTATTCGTCGTCATCCGGATCCTCGACGACGATGAAATCGACCCTCGAGGATCAACGGCGGACTCGCCGGTTCCTTGGAATCGCTACCGGCTCTATTTCTTGCCCGGTTGCATCATTTATGACCCCCGGGTGCTCCGATAACCTTCCCGATCTCCCGAGTCGCGCGTTAAGACGTCCACGTCGTTCGAAAGAGTCTCGGCAGGGCGATTGCTTTTTTTTTTCCTTGCGTGGGACACGACCGATCGGTCAGGGTCGAAAACGACGTAGGCTGATACGGTTTGTCCGCCATGGTTGACGATAAATGCCTATTTTTTTCGAAAAAGCTCGCTAAAGGATTTAGTTGTTCAATAGTTGTCAATAGTTGATAATACTAGTTGATAATAATAGTTGTTTGGAATAATTTTCGTTTCATTGTGACTGGTAGCTTTAAATAATTGTTAATGGTGCTTTTTTAATTTTGTGATTGAATTTAATGATTCTAATAGTTGACGATAAGTGTTTATTTTTTTCGAAAAAGCTCGCTAAAGGGTTTATAGTTATCAATAGTTGATAATATTTTCGAATAATTTTCGTTTCACTGTGACTGGTAGCTTTAAAAAGTTGATAATTTTTTTTTTAATTTTGTGATAGAATTTAATGATTCCAATAGTTGATGATAAATGCTTATTTTTGTCGAAAAAGCTCGCTAAAGGGTTTATAGTTGTCAATAGTTGATAATGGCTTACAACTATTTGCATTTTATTGTGATTTATAGTTTTAAATAGTTGATAATAGTAGATAATGCTGTTTTTATTTTTAAATATAATTGAATTATCTTAATAGTTGACAATGAATGCTAATTGAAAAAAAGTTAACTTAAATGGATGAGAATTATTTACATCAATTTGCGATTTTTTATGATTAATAGTTTTTCACAGTAATAGTAAATAATGGTTTTTAATTTTTTAATAGTATTAAATGATTCTAATAGTTGACAATAGTAGTTGCTTAATGTATAATAATACTATGTGATAAGTTTCGGTTATTACCTATAATTGATGATGACTTTTATCAGCTGATAGTAGTAGATAATGGTATATAATAGTTGATAATAGTTGACAATATTTTGCAAAGGTCCTTTATAGTCACACGAATTACATCTTAATAGTAGCTAACTATAAATGAAAGTTTTACAAAAATAAAATACTACAATAGTTTTATGAAACTGTAAAAATACTATAATAGTAGTACCCTAGTGAAATACCAAACTAGTTTTAAGACAGCAAGGCGCAATAACAGTTTTACTAGTGTGCAATACCATATTTACGACTGTAAAATACTATAATAAGTATTGTCATAGTAAAATAGTAGTTTTACGACAGTAAAATAATACACGGAGAGAATTAAATATTAAAAATTACCGTGCAGTAACGGTAACCAGATGACAACCCTGAAAATTTGCTTATTATTACCGAGTACAACATAAAAATAAAAATTCTTCTTCAGATAGAAAATTTTACAAGATTTCCTAGTAAATTTTGATATGTAATAAAATATGCAAAACTTAAATTTTATAAATATATAATATATGCGAAATTTTACTTTTCATTTTATTATTTTATGCATTTCAAAAATATCTGTAAAAAAGTATCGCCTTTTCAATAATTCAGTTTAAGATTTATTATAAAATTTAATGAGTGTTAAATAAAAATGGTCGTGCGCCTTTGATTAAAATAATTAAAATTTCAGTTACGTATTTGAATTTTTCTGTAACGTGAGTTTAAAAAAACAACTAATCGCATAAAAATTATTATGTTTTTCTCACTTGTCACCGCATTGAAATATATCACGGTAATTTTTACCATGAAATTCACCACAAAAATGAATTTTAAATTCTCTCCGTGTAGTCATACTTGAATAATACTATTAATTAGTAGTTTTTTTTTAAAGTAATTTTAGTTGAATTATTGTAATTTTTTATTCGAATTCGTACCTATTGTCATTCGAGCGAGGTGGTTCGTTGAACGAAATTAGCTCTAAAAAAAATGACGCTGAGCCGAAAGTGAATCCATTACCATCGTCGCTCCGTCTCGAATCGGTCCGTGGCAATTTTCTCCCCATCTCAATAAGTACGTCGAGGGCGTACCTACTGCAAAATTCCTTGCCCCGGTAATGTCGTTATCCTCATTGGCGAACACTTCGTTATCCGTAACCGTGGGCGCAATTGCGACCAATTTGCCTATTCGCGTCATCCGCGTATACGAGCTTCGAAAGCTCAACCCCCGGACATTTTTCTTCCCTCGCGTTAGCCCGGCGAGCTTTTCGCCATCAGAGAGAGAGAGAGAGAGAGAGAGAGAGAGAGAGAAAAGAGAAAGAGAGAGAGAGAGATGGACAAAAAAATAATGTAACCAAGGGAAGAAAGCTCCGACACCCCCCACCCCCAACCGTTTTCCTTTTTCAGGAGACCACGTAGTCTCGTAACTCAGTTTCAACGGCAGGCTTCTCGCGATCGACGGCTACGAATACTTTATGCGAAACGTCGCCGTGGTCCGGAGCCCCGGAGAAAATGAGGAAAATAAAAAAAAGAAAAATAGGAGGAAAAGAAAGAAAGAAAAAAATTGCGCTTTAAGTATTCCGCGCGACGAGCTTTTTTTCCCTCTCTCTCTCTCTCTTTCTCTCTTATCTCGCGTATCGAGAAAAGCACTTCCGTCACCGATGGATCGCCCTCGGTCTTCTTTTTTCACTTTCCCTTCACTTTATCGTTTTCAACTTTTGATACGACCGTTAAAGTTCTCGGACGGGGGGGGTGGGGGGTGAGAAGGCTGGTAAAGTGTCGCGTTGCAAATGGCTCTCTCTCTCTCTCTCTTTCTCTCTCAACTTTTCGACTTTCCTCGCTTCCAGGGCTCTCGCGATGTACTTGCTCGAATTTCGTATTCAAGAACGTTTATCGAATTTTCCATTTTTGTTTTTTTTTCTTCTTCTTCTTTCGTCCTCACCAATCGTACGTGTTTCGTTTCTTTTTTAATATGGAGTAGGCCTCCTAAACGCACGCTTTTCGTACGCTAAATTATTGCGAAACATTTTTATTCTTATTTATTTATTTAATAAATCATTAAAAATTATTCGGAATTAATCAATTCGTGTGAATAAATCGACTAGAGTAGAAATCTTGTATATAAATTTTACTTTCAAGTACAAAGTAACTGTGTTGAAACTGTGTTCGAATACTGACAGATAATGTTTAATTTTCTTTTTCGATATCTTATCAATATTTCACATCTAAAGTAAACTGATGTTTTTCCCTAAGATATTATGTTTTCCTTATGGATTATTACGTGTTCGGTTTTTTGAAAGTTATTTTCCTCTTCGGATGATTGGGCATTAATTTTCTTAAATCGATCAATAGTAGTGTGAATAACGCAATAAGTCGAATTTTTTTTCCGTTTGTACATGATTGGAAATCAATTTTAGGGTTTCCTGGAATTTCTATTAAAAATAAAAATAAAAATTATAAAACATTGTCGTGTTCGAATATGAATTCAACTTAAATCTAAATCTGTAATTTAAAAAAAAATTAGTTTGCAGTATGATTACATCAACTATCATTTTTATATTTCATATTATTATCTCTTTTTAGTTAAATATTCCAATTTTAAAAATTCTTTTTTTAATTGTTTTAAGAAAACAACCCACTTTTAAGTAATAAATGTCAATATTTTTATTATTTAAAAACAAATTTTTTATTTTTTTAAATAAAAGTCATGATTTTTATTATATTTTAAATGATTACTAATTTACAGAATACAATTTGGCCTACCACTTACTTTCAGAAAAAAGTTTTCAAAGATCAACTATACTTTTCGTATAGATAACTGCATTTTATTGTATTTTTCCCAGCTACTTTTAGTCAGTTGCGTTTTTCTTCAATTTCTGACATTTCGATGTTTGACATTTCAAACTGACAGATATAATTCGAGCCACCAATTTCAGATTGGATAAAAAATGAAGTTAGTCTCATTGAATGATGTCTCATTGAAAAGTTGTGACAAAACGACCAATTTCACATATCACCCATTTACTTTATATAAAAGAATTTTCTCGTTTCCCTTTCATTACACACAAATTGAGCTCAAATAGTACTAATGGTATTATTTATAGTAATAATAGTACTAATAGTACTACGCAATAGTATTAATATAAATTATTATATACCTGTAAAGACAATAATAGCACGATATACATATTTTACTTTATATATTATAAACTATTTTAATTTTATATTTAATAATAAATATATAAATAAATACGATATATATATTTTATTTTATATATTATAAACTATTTCAATTTTATATTTATTAATAAATATCTTATATTTATATTCTATTATATAATAAAATAAAATAATATTATATGATACAATACTAGCAGAATGTAATGAGTTTTTTTTTCCTGTATATATGATACGTGGGAGATGAGTCTGGTTGAATGTATAGACAACTGTTTTTTTTAAATAAGGAGGAAAAAATTTAAATCTCCTGATTGAAAATTCTGTGGAATGAGTTTTTTTTGTTTATCTTTCTCATTTAAAAAAACGTCATACTTTTCGAATTGCTACCTTATCTATTGACTTATAATCTACATTCACGAATATGCTGAAATCGTCATGTATTGTCTATAATGACACTTTTTTTCCTCATATCGTTGCACAATATTGACACAAATGTAGCTGTTCGAAGCTTTGTGCTATATCCAAAAATATGAAAGTCGGTCGATCGTTAATTACTTTTTTCTCTGCTATATAAGCCAGAAATTTTCAATCGTCTGTACAAAAACTTAGTTCTCATTAACTACATCAGAATGAGAGCCTACGTTTTAATTTTCGTCGCTTTGTGCATTTTCGCCACACGAAGCTCAGCAGATCCAGTCCCTTCGAGCACAGCAAATCCAGAACTCGAAGGTAATGTGAAAAAAATAATAATAATTCAAATTAGCACTCTAGAAAATAGATGTGATATTTTAGATCGTTTAAATGTGCCTTTTTTCATATTTCCTATGGGACTCTGCATGGCTTTTATTGAAGTTGGAGTAAAAAAAGTGTAGAGAAAGTTGAAGAATCATTAAAAAAAAAATTTTTATCTAGAGAAAAATATGTTAAAATGTTGACAATCGAAAATACGATATCTCTAAAAGTGTTTAGTAAATAACTAAACAGTTCGAGATAAATATTTATCAAAAGCTTAGCTTTTAAAATTTAGTTAAAAAAAATATATTCGACCGTCACCAAACAACTAATTTAAGATGTTACGTTTTGCGACTTTATTTCGGCTTTTTTCTGATATCGGGGATATCGGAAAAGTGGGTGCCGAGCAATAAAAAATGATGTGACATAATTTTTTTTTAATTTCATATAATTTATAATGTTTAAATGTCAATTATTGAATTATTATTTTATTTCATAAATTAATTTAGTTTTTCTCTCCAAATGACATTCGTTGGATAGATTGCGAAATAACGTAGAAGAAAAAGCAGCAAATGTAATTTTATCTTAATTTAGGCTGGAACACATTTTTTCAGATTATTTTTCAAATATTGCAGATTTTTTTCAATTTATAACATTCAATTGAGTAATTTATATCGCAGAATTATGTACGATCTTTCAATATTAATTGAAATTAATAAAATATAATTTAGGTTATATTTTTAAAATGTGAATTTAAACGGTCTACGTGCGCTGAACCTCATCCTGAGCCATTGTGTACGATGCAAATCGTTGAAATTGTTTAAAATTAAGTTTAAGTGAATAAAATATAGTTAAAATCATGTTTTTTAATCGTGAATTATTAAAAATGGTTTTATTTAAATTTTAGTGAATAAAATATAGTTAAAGTTAAAATTATTTTTTTTAAAAGGTTAATTATTCAAAATAATTTTCCATTAAATGTTAATGAATAAAATATAGTTAAAATCGTGTTTTTCAAACGTGAATTATTAAAAATGATATTCAATTAAGTTTTAGTGAATAAAATATGGTTAATAACATGTGTTTTAAAGGTTAATTGTTAAAAATGGTTTACAATTAAATTTTAGTGAGTGAAATATGGTTAAAATTATATTTTTTAAATGTGAATTTTTAAAAATGATTTTCCATTAAATTTTAGTGAATAAAATATGGTTAAAATCATGTTTTTAAAGGTTAACTATTTAAAATGGTTTACAATTAAATTTTAATGAATGAAATATGATTAAAATTATGTTTTTTAAAACGTGAATTATTAAAAATGATTTTCCATTAAATTGAAGTGAGTGAAATATGTTTAAAATTATGTTTTTTAATAGTGTATTATTGAAAATTGTTTAAATCAAATTTTAGTGTATAAAATATAATCAAAATCATGTTTTTTAAACGTGAACTATAAAAAATTGTTTAAAATCAAATTTTAGTGTATAAAATATAATTAAAATCATGTTTTTTAAACGTGAACTATAAAAAATGGTTTTCAATCACATTATAGTGTATAAAATACAGTCAAAATCATGTTTTTAAAACGTAAATGATTAGAAATGATTATCCATTAAATTCCAATGAATGACAAAATACAGTGAAAATCACGTATTCCGAATGTAAATCCTCAAAAGTCCGTAATCACCGGAGAGCGACGTGGAAAGAAAAAAAAATGAGGAAATAAGCAGAGGGAGAAAAATAAGTTTCGGCTTGCCCGATGGCTCGTAGTTATTACTTTTATATAAAAAGTATTTCAACGGTATT
>JAPYYW010007568.1:0-12994 GCA_030522545.1 Cremastinae sp. A BG-2022a
AAAATCATCCATTAGGAGGGGGTGTAGGGTACGAATACGTCAGGCGGCTGTGGGGATTACTCTAATCCTATAATTTGACGAAACACTATAAACTACATTCATATTTCAAAAAGGGGAAAAACAGGCAGACGGCCATATTCAGGATGAGCTATAACTACAAAAATACACAAACATTCGAGCTCACCCTGCTCAAAACGCAAAACGCTTAAGAAAAAATCCATTAAAATGTTCCCTAGCCATAAACATTGAACTAGTCAATACAGGGTTTTTCCTTACAATAAAATCTTCATAAAACTAAAAATAAGCGACGGTGACTGTCCCGTCGCAACACCCTCTACATATGTATGCACCTTCTGAATTTATGTAGCTAATGTAGATTTAAGGTAGTTCTATATATAGGTACAGTCAAGTCAAAAGTTTTTATTTCAATTGATCTCTATATACCATGTGATTTTTGAGCTTAAATCAATTAAGATAAGTTGTTCCAAATTGTTTCAAGAACAATATACTCAAAATTCACAATTGCTACGTACGTATGATAATGTAAAAAAAATCATAATCTTAAGATTTTTTTTAAACTTGAGAAAGCTTCTTCAAAGTACCATAAAGAGCTATGCTAAATTTTAAGAAAATATTCATCATCTAGAATTGAAGATATTTAGGATTGAAAATGGCAATATTTAACACGGGCTCTTATGGGAGAGAACTGAAAATTGGGATTTTTAACACTAAATGTCTCAATTTCTACGTGGTGAAACCTCTTAAAAATCAAAGAATGACTGTACCAATTTTCAACAAAATCCTATAAATAATTAATAAAACTATAGAACTACCTTAAAAATAATAATTTATTGTATCAACGAAACAAAAAATTCTTGCGATAATCTAAGTCTGAAGTAATATGTATTTCGAAAATAAAATTAAAACGCTATTCATTCGTTGAAACGTGGACAGATTCAAGTAGTTAATCTAGATTTTTAAAAAATGTATTGTATCATCGAAACAAACAATTCGCTTGAAGTAATCAAAGTATGAAGTAATATCATCTATTTCGAAAATAAAATTCAAAACACAAGTAGAATATACATATAAATGTAATTTTAATGTAAATACCATATTGCTAACCCAGATCTTTAGTCTGCCTTATGTTTCATCCACTAAAAAGAATATAACAAAAAGTTATATTCTCCTTCATCAAGAAACGTGTGCTTTTTCGATTAATTGTATTATTCTTCTCGAAAGATGTCACGTTGGAAAATGTGATATTTATTCATTTATTCGTTGAAATAGCAGTGACATCAATATACTGGTTATAACACAATGATGGTAAAAACTCATTACGGAATGGCTTTCAAACTTTGTAATTATTTCTACCCGTTTCGACGTTTCACAAATATCTGTTTTCCATATTTCTTGTCTGTATAATATTATTTTTTCGCGCTAAACGTTATCAATATTCATTAATTCCGATGCTGATCGCGAAACCTTTTCGGTATTCCTGTTTTTTCTTTCTCCCTTTTTTTCGTCAGTGCTCTCACTTCGCCAGATCCGACCATCGTTATTACGGTGGTAATATAATCCGGCGGGTTAGCCGGTGGGTGTGGAATGAAAACCGCGTCAGGCGTGCTCCGAATTAAACGAATTTTACGAAAGTACCATGATGAAAAATGTACTGAAATGGCAGAGGTGAAGTTATGGGGGGAATGAGACTGAAAAAAAAGGAAAACGAGGCCAGAGAAGAAAGAAACGAGGATCTCTTGGGCAGCAACCGATAATATTAATAGCTATAAGAAAAAAAGCTCTTGACTGTAGAACCCCAGTTACATATTCAGCCTTTGACTCTTTTATTTAAAATTCTTTCAATTATTCTTCTTATCGTTTCAAAGTCCAATAAAAATTATCAACTCCAAGTTAATTGTGAAAATGAAAATTTGAAAATAAATGAAAAAAAAACTTGAAAAAGGAAACGCAAGTCTTTATCGACGAATATTGAAACAAATATTCGACAATAAATTTGAAAATTCTTTTATCGCACTGTCATATTCCTCTGTTGAATAAATATTTGATGCCAGATGAGTAGACGTGTTCTATTAGCTTGATAGGACATGGCCGATGGTGCTCGGGAATTTGCACTCGTAGCGGAGAACAGTGAGTTTTGGCGAAAGAAAGGGCCGAAGGATCGGATGACTAGATATTAACGCTGACATGTGAAACGAGGTGAATACGTACCGATACGAGTGGTGCGTGCAATAACGCTCGCGCAAGCCACACGCTCGTTCAGGGGTAAACAATTTATACATGTGCCCACGCAGCTCGTATACATGTACAATAAACATAATATTTACACGTACGCATATACAGGGTGTCCTGAGAGTGCGATTTTACAATAAGAAATTTCGATAAACAATTGAATATCGAGACGAAGAGTCTGGAAAGTGTTTTTAATCTGATTCATCGTAGTAATTTGAGATATGAAAAAAAACACAAAGAAAAAGTAACTAAAAGCTCGAGAGCTTTGCTAGTGCTCGTCGAGACACCTGGGACACCTTATAAATGCATTCACACGTGCAGGAAAAAGTATCTTGCGTACGAGCGAACGAGCGTAACCCACAACTCTCTCCTGTGGTTGGTTTGTCCAATGCTTTTGCCTCTCGTATATATTTCAATGTCATTTTAATTCGTATACCCTGGAATATTTTACCATTGCATTTCCATTCGCATTATAAAACACGCGCCCACAGGCCTATGCAGGTTATTTGTGTGCGCACGGGAGAAACGTACAAGGCTCGACGGTCCCGAGAGCTAGATGTAATCTCGTCGATATTTTGTGTCTCGTCCGTGGTTCTACCTTCCATTTTAATTATTTTCGTCCCGGAGAGCACAGATATGCGATGATGTAACCACGAGAGAAACGCCCCAGAGCCTGTGTACACGTACACGCGTAATGGATGTGTTATTCGAGCGCATCCCAATGACGCAGCCAACCCAGAGATAAAAGTTTCTTTTAGCCAACTAAGCAACAATTCGATATAATTTTGGTAATATTTCATCATTGATCCGCACATTTTTATCACTTTTTCAACATAATTACGAGCACAATTGATAGTAAAAAATTTTATTGTACTTTCGGATTTTTTACACTTTATTGAAACATTGCATATAGCTATATATTTTTTGCATGTTTATTTTTAGTTATTAATTCATTGAAAATTTCCACAAACCTTCTTTATTGCTATAATCTGCATGTGTTTACCTAATTTTAAGAGGTTTCAACACGTATAGAAATCGAGATATATTTATTGTTAGAAATGTCAATTTTCAGCGCTCACCCATAAAAGTCCGTATTACATATTGCGATTTTCAATCATAAATATTTTTAATTCTAAATAATGAACTTTCTTATAATTTGACATAGCTCATCTTTATTGTACTTCAAAAAAAGTTTCCCTTAATTTTTAAAAAAATTGGTAAGATTTTTTCTTCGTGATTTCCATACGAATATAGCAAGTACAGGTCACCTTGGACGACTTTGAATTTTGAGTATGTCGTTCTTGAAACAATTTGCAATAATTATTCTAAATAAACTTAAGCTCTAAAACCGCAAGGTGTGGAAATAAATTGACATGAAAATTTTTGAATTGACTGTATTGACAGAAGTATCTTAATCATTTAAAAAAAGGATGCTTCACCTATCAGAGTGATTAAAAAACAAATTACGATTATCATCGTTATAAATAGAATGGCAAGGGAATAAATGGCTGCAATGAAAATTCTTGTAACGTGTTGCGAAAAAAAAGGAGTCATTCTTTTATCGAAACTAATATCTTCCACACTTTTATCAGTCTTCTTTTCTTTAGAGAATCGTGGTAACTCTATCTCTCGGTGGGGTACACTCGATGATATACGAAGGGCAAGGTGATGATATATAGAGATAAAGCCGGGATGCCCGAGCGGAGTGAGAGAACGTGCGCGCCTCGGAAGAAACTTTAGTTCAAAAACTGAGTTTCGTGCGCGTTGCGGATGATGGCGGCCCTTCGGTATGTGTACCGAATCCGGGTGTGTGTGTGTGCTTAGTGGATTATCCGAACGCAGCGTGAAAGAGCCGGGCGAGTCGTGCACGAAGCCCGCCATCACGTGGGGGGATCTCATCGTTTCAGCGGTACGGAGGTACGCGCCTGGAAAAATGTTGACGTAATTTAGTTCGTGGACGTTTCGCGCGGGGCTACCGAAAGACTTTTCGAGTGGAGCGAAGATCAAGAGGATCTTTTTTTTTGCAACTTACATCAGTCCCCGATCGAACTTATGGGCCACGTTTTCACAACTTCCATCGAATATTGCTGCACATAATAAAGTATATGCACGTGTTTTTGTTAGTACATACATATGTGTATGATGAGTGAATGGGAGTGTCTGAATGTATGTGTTTCATGATGCGCCAAAACAGAGTTATTTTATCTTTATTACATCCAATACTCACTTTCATGGTTATTTCCCGACTTTACAATTCATTGAAAAATAAAGGAAATTTGATTCTAATTTTCAAACAAATTTTCGAGGATTGGAATTCTCAATTTTCTTTAATATCCCGAAACTTTTAAAAAATTTATCTTCATCGTCGCTCAATATGCTTATTTTTCGTGGCGGCACTTGACGATTTTTTGCCATCATTCTAACCGGCACAAGGTATTCTCCCTCCTCAAACTATCAATCTTTTAAATTTGAAATTGAAAGAAAAACAGGCAGTCTTTCACGGCTTTCAGAGTAATCGATACCTATATATCCAACAGCAAACTATTATATATAATTTTATTTTTCTTTAAGACGATGCCGCAGATCCCAGGCAGTTGGAAAACGCAATTGGTTCAAACTTTTTTAATTCTTTGTTAATGAGAATAATATTTGTTTAGCCCACGCAGGTTAATGGCAAAAATGGGCTGATCTTTGGATTTTGACGAAATATCAATAGTTTGCCTTAAGGTAATTCTACCGTGATCCTATGGTAAAAATGGTTTTCTATAGAATTTCTTGAAACTTTGCACATATATTCTTCAATGCGGTGCTCAAGTGTGTGTCAAATTTTAAAAGGTTTCTCTACCTAGAAGTCGAGATATTTATTATTGAAAATCATATGTTTTTGTAACTTTCCATAAGAGCCTATATTAAAAAATGTGATTTTCAACATGAAATATCCTGATATCTAGATAGAGAAACATTTTAAAATTTGGCACCAGTCTTTATACAGCATCAAAGAAGGTTTATCTAGTTTTTTAAAAAAAATCTATAGAAAAAATTTCAACTAATGATTTTATCTTTAGTTTACATGGTAAGCAAAATTTTTAAATGGACTGTCGCAGTAGAAATACCTTAATGTAGTTCGATAGCAAAAACCATTTATTTAAGAAAATTTTCAAAAATTGTATGTTTTGGAGAATAAGAAAACAAATCGAATGAGTAAAGAGTTGAGTCATTCTATCGTTTAGTTTCTGAGATGTTTATTGAAGTTAAGGAGGTTCCGTTATGTCAGAGTACAGTCTGGGAAGTGATGTACAATCCGTACAAAAAAATTAAAATCTACTTTGATGTGATATGTTTGCCAACGTCGCGGTCGCTATTAATATGTATACATGAAATTTTTAGTCTCATCTTAACCTTCAATTTGAGAAAGAAGCGATGCGTCATTGCAAAGCGTCCCGAAAACTGCATCCAATTGGACTTTCGGCCTTTTTGTCGATTTTAACTTGTAATATCTCCTCCGAACCCTACTTTACCCTACTTTTTTTATGATCGAAATGAAATCCTCAAAGTTTCATTTGTAGATAGAGCTTTTAATACGGAGTTAATCTAATCGCTGAGTATTTTAAATATAATTTTCAATTCAAAAGGATCACTAAAAACGAAATTTTGTTGATTCAACAAATTATTTGTTTCAATACGTTCAACGATATTATTCTGCAAATTTAACTAAGTTCTTGGTTGATTTAACTGAAGTTTAATTATTTCAAATAAATAAGTGTTGTATCGCGACAAAATATTTTCAACTAAATCTCTGTTCTTAGTGTAAGATATTCCCATAAGGCTAATATTAAATTAGCTGACTTTTTGCATTAAAAATATTTCTTAAAACTTCGTTGACCTATTACGAATTTTTAAGGTAATATAGTTTACTATACAAACAACAGCATATCCAATTTTCAGATTTTTATCTAACTGCTCCCGTAATGGAAGCTCCTTAAAGCGTAGCGATTTCCCTACCGAAACGTCAAAAAAAGTTATCTATATATCAAAATAACTTGAAAACGACATTTAAGAAAATTATTAAAAAATTAAAAATGTTAGAGTAGGGTAAACGTACCATATCTCGGCCACATAAGACCTTTTTTCGGCCCCCTAGAGGTTGTATTTTCATGAAATTTAATCTACAAACCAGTATAGTCAAAAAATATCTGTTTTATATTAACTATTAAAATAATAGTCGAGTGGCCGAGATTTGGTGCAGGCTGAGATTAGGTGCACCCACCCTACATCACCTACAGAAGTTATGTAAAAAAGTCAGCAAGATATACCGTCCAGTTTGTGAGAAAAAAAATCATTGTAGTGGAAATTTTCCATTTTTTCCATTTTGGAAACACAAGGACTATTTCGTCGTGTAACAGTTTGTGGGTTATTTGTGCGATTTTGAGTAAACGAACTATAGTGGCCCTTACAACTCCGCTAGACAATTGGAATCTGACATGGAGGTACGGTCTAAGGTAATATGGCGTCGAAGAGAATACAATTGAGTAGTGTGGAAGAAAATGCGTGTACATAACGCGTACGTGCACCATCTCAAAAAATAAACTCTTTCAGTAATTTAATGTTCGCCAATAAATTTTCCATCAATTTTTGTCAGATTCCAATAGTGTTGTGCTAGTCTAGACGCATGTGATGTATCTACCCGATATTTAGGTATGCACTGTGACATTTTTTTTTCACGTCACTGAAATTACTAAAAAATTTTGTATTTGGACGAATTTGCATAGTATTTAATTGGATTACATAATTTTCCTGATGTTAATGAGAACGATGATGGAGGGGAGTGTGAATTCGCGTGAATTTCTAGACGCCTAGATGAGAAGTCGACAAGAACGCGAATAAGGGCCGGTACACACGTGCATTAATTTCGTGCAGTAGCTGTGCGTTTTTAAAAATGTTATTCGTTTGTGATTTGTCTGTACGATACAGAACTTCACAATTGCGGTAACGTTGCGTCGTGTGTTTAACGCATCGTGTGTTCCGGTCCTAAGAGGGAATGAAGCAAAAGAAGAGCGACGTATTTCAACCGGGATCTCTATTCTGCAGTCTCTCCGTTTTCCATTTTTGTGCATTTATTGAATTCCAAGAGCAGCTTACGAGAGCATCGGCTTCTGAAATAAAGCCCGTTACCGGGATCTCCCAGATTCGGGTAACGATCGCTTCAGCCACGTACGAATCAAAAAGTCGAGGGAAAATTACCATTTGGTGAGAATATCCTGATCAGCAATAGCTCTCGAAGAGTCCCAGAAAGATATCGACCGGGATATAAATTATCGGATGCCGGAATAAGCGGTGTGAATATTATCAGGTCGTATAAAAAGTCTTGCAACATTTTTTACTCTTTTTCAATTTTTTACTTATTATGTTACAGTACAATTTTAGTCTATAATATAATCGCCATTGTGCCCGATACTCTGATGAATATGAGTTAAAAAGTGAGAGGAAATGTTTCAAGACTTTTTATACTACCGATAGATTATGGTTCTCGTGCGGGTGAAGCGCATATCAGGAATCAGGGGAAAATTCGATTTCGAGTCGCATTGATATGGCTCTTGTATTGACCGTATCAGAGATCCGAAAATTTCACGTTACAGAGAATTTGCAAAGGAAGAGAGTAAATTTTAATTACTTGGGTTTTAACGAGGAAAACACCCTATATTTATAATAATTTTGTTCGAATTAACTTTTTTATGTTGGTTGACAAAAAATGGTGCAAGAAAGACAGAAAAGGTTAACAACATGACTCAGTTCTCTATTGTAAAAAATTCGGTGTTAACCGTAGAAGCCTACACAGGGGTTCCCCAAACCCTAGAAAGTTTTTACGATCTTGAATTTCGGAAATATTGCTTTTTCAATATTGCATTTTTCTCGGTATAAATTAAATACGAAATCTTTGTCTAGTAGGGACTTGAACGATGAAATGAAAAAAATTAAAACCTCCGTACGATAAACAGTCAGCTATATTCATTTAAAGTTCTGGGGTTAACATAACCCCAGTGTAGGGTATTTGTCTCATACAGATATAGTGGAGGGTCCTAGGGTTAAAATTAATATCATTCGTAGATATAGTTCCCACTGTTCGATGTGAAAATCCTGACATTAATGAATTTTTGACGTTAAATATAGTCCACACCACATTATTTAGTACCCTCTACATGATGCTTGATACCCATCGATTTCGATCTATAAATTGATTTCTAGTAAAAAATTGTTATTATTATTTTATAAAACTTTTTTACCATTTACGTTAAATTATTCACGGTCCTAGGTTGCAAATAGCATATAGCATACTTGCAGGTTGCAATTTGAGATTTGCAAATTTTTAATTGCCACTATCATTAAAATGGAGGTTCACCAAAATTTATTTTCAAAATCTTCCAATACAACGTTTTAAGAACAATAAAATCCTATATTTCTTCCATGTTTGACTTATAATTAATTCACGCGTTGGAAAAATTTCGATTTCGATGAAATCAAAAAAGTTACGGTCAACATTGATATTTCAATTCGTTATTTGAATATAAGTTAGTAAATATAATATCTTACCAACATGAATGAATTTAATTATTTTCCTGAGACTGGCTCGACCTATCTATATATACCATTAAACATATCTAGTCGGACGAATATCGCGCCGATCTGCATATAGATCTACTTTCGTTTTAAATTAAATTTTGTAGATCGACAAGGTCCTTATATGAGACGACAGAGACTCGAGGGACAAAAAGACGTCAAGTACATGCATGTGCGTATATGTGTGTGAGTTTAAGTGAAAAGAATATGCGATTGTGCATCTTCAGACGCATACTCTGACACAAGCTCTTTCAGTCATAACTCGATCGCGAGAGCCAGGATTTGAATATCGATGTCCATGATTCTCGAGAGCTGCTCGACGGTTCTCTCTCCTCTCTTCCCAGATGATTTCCCGCACCCGCACAAGCCAGAAAATCGTCTTGGACGCGCTCTAAACGGAGGAGAACGGCATCTCCCTCCTTCGAGAATAACTCGAGGGTCCCTCGCTGAATACGTGTATATTATTCCCCGGCGATGCCATCCGTTGAACATCATAACCGTAATTTGTCGTAGTACGTGCTCTCGCCATACACATCCGTCGGATCCCACCGACAGCTTTGCATTGAGAGACTCGTAACTTCGTATGCACGTATCGCGAAAACTCCGATGTGTATGTGTATTTCTACATGCATACATATATCTCTTGATAAATGTAGTCGGAAGGAATGAATGGATTTGGGACATTCGAAAAGGAGTAGGAGAGTAGGAACCGAAAGTGGATCGTTGATTTTCATACCGTAGAGCCATTCACGTAGTCGCACATATACTGCCACGTTATTTTAGCTCGGGTCCTCTCCACGCGGTTATTTACGCAACCCTCAAATCATATATTTTTATCTCATAAGATTATTTTGCTTTAATAAATTACTTTAAAAAACTTCTTGAATACGGATTCCAAATATATATAAATTTTATCCGGAAAAAATATATTCAAGTACTCTTATTCCGTAAATCGATGATACACGAAATTATTGTTTTTTTATTTTTTGAAAAGCGCTAAAAGAGAGGTTTTTCTTGAGATCATAATTGTTTGTTTGAATGGCTGTTTTGTTATCGCTGCTTGAATCGGTTGGGTCGTTAATCGATATTTTTCCATTTGCGGGAAAAAAGTTCTGTTTCTCCGCAGAGCAATGTCCGAAATGCGGTCTGTTTGCACACCATCTGCGGGCGCAACATACATCATCTGTTTCGTTTTCTGGGGAACCATAGATTACCAAAGTCCAGATATTTCTCCGTTCGGAGGAAGAGAAACAAAGAGATGGGGGGATGAGGAGAAGCTGGAGAGCGAGCAAATTGCGGTTTAACTTTCGCGTCGAAAGGCGAGGATGAACCGAAGGGCAGGGTGAATCATTCGTATTCGTGAAAAGAGAGGAAGAGCGGGGAGTGAAGTAAGAGAGCGTGTATATAGAAACGCGTGATGCAACGAGAGAGCCGAGCAGAAGAGCGCATCTTGTCGTAACGAGGTGGGGAAAGCGGCGGTTAGGTATAATGCCTTGTAACGGAGAAGTCTCGCGCATATCCTTTGGCGTGTTTGTGGTGCAACGTCACGGAGTTACATATTCCGCAACCAGAAACGCATATATATATACGAGCCACCGCTTTACACGAGTTTAATTTTCATACGAAACTCATCCCCGTGTGTACCGGCTTGCGCTTGTATTTATTATTGCACTCCCACGTGAGGATATTCCTTATACGCCGAGGGATGATCGCTCCTAAGAACCTTGGCAAGCAAGCAACTGTTCGCTCCCACCGTGCGGTCTAATATAAGTTCTCGCATATATACACTATACTTGTGCGCGCCTTTTATACCCTATACCGCCCAGAAAACTCGATTCCAGCCCGAATATACCATTGTTTCTGGGTCGTCACGTCATTCGCGATGATATTGCATTTGCATATTATCTCGATTATCCCGCACGACATAAAGATTCGTCATTGGACGAAAGACACTCCTCTCAATCGGAATATTTCATTGAGTGCTGCTAAATAGTGGAAAAAAAATCTTGTGTAAACATTTTTAATACACAAGTATGGTAAACGTCCCAATAATTGGACAGCTTAAGTTTTTCCAACATTATCTTTATTTTGAAAATATTCAAACGAAATAATCTGCTTCGAATTCACAAACTATTGCCTAACATTTTAGCGATCCAAAGCTCAGCTTAGGCCTTAATTTTAAACAATATTTATAATAAATAAATACTTGAATATTCGAACAAGTAGGATCAAAATCGACTCTGTCTTTAGGATTGAGCAAACTTGTTTCAATAGTTTAACGTTATGAAAAAAAAAAACCTCTTTGCATCTGAGAAATAATTCATACGATTTTATTGAGAGAATGTTCCGTCGCGAAACTATTTGGAAAATAATAATCAGATTAAGAAATAAAATTTTGGCGACGCGAAGGATTAGGGCGCCATAAAAAAAGGTGAGCGGACTTCCCCCCAGTAAACTTTAATCCAAAACAGTCGCTCCGCAAGTTTGTCATTTATGATGTTTGCACGGAAAATCCGTCGAGGAAACTCGAGTTTTCCTCAAATGTTTTTTCTTTGAAGGCGGTGACAATTTTCGGCCAGCCAATCTTTAATTGGTCATCCCGAGTTTGTACATCTCGATGGGCGTGGAATAAAATCGTCTACAAAACTCGCGAAGACCCTCACCTCTGGTCAGAACCATCTCACAATCTCCAGAGATTCAATCATACCTCCTACTTTGTAAATTGTCAAAAATAAAAATAGAAAGTACAAAAAACAATGTGTTAACACCTTAACAGAGAAAAACAAATGAAACATTTTAGATAACATAGCAAATATCATTCAACTATCATTGAGAAGTTTGCCTTATTATTTGCATACTTTTTACATTTTTAAAATATTCGAGGAAGAGTCAATATTTGATGATCTTAATTTTTTTAGACTCTTTAAAGAAGCGGATAAAAATGTATTGTAAAAATATCCAGCAGGAAAAAATAAATATAAAATAGCAAAATGATAAAACGATGAAATAAAGTGCTGTGTACAATAATGTGTACGGATCGAAATAGTGCATGTATGTATATTCATGAATATACCGGTAGGTAAAACGGGCGGATATCTTTACCTCTTTGCCGGGAGAACAGAGGCGAGGCGCGGTAACTTTATCGGGCAAATTGCCGTGAAGGCACACGGCTGGCGTGCGCCTTTCGCGAAAATCTCCGAAAAGGATGTAAGACGTGAAAGCGTGTGTGTGCGTACGATCGTGTGTACATGCGCGATACTTACGAAGATGCCGTGTGCGAGGCCGTGTAAAACGCGAACGAAGTTTCTGCCAGCGTTGCTTCGATTTTGTCCGTTTCACTCCGTTTTCTCGTTCCCTCCACGGATGAGAGGCTCTGTTTACCGTGAAAAGATTTCGAGCTGCTTCCCTCTGCGGAAGCGGCCGCGATGCGATCGCTTATTCGCGGTGCGCCGAATGGATATATCGAGCCAGACCGCAAAATGGAAGGAGATCGCGTTGCATGGCTCGTTGGCTCATATATTACTTTTACACTTTCCGTATGAAAAATGTGCCCCGGACTCAAGGTGACGGCTTTGACGAGCATGAGAAAAAGATAGCTCAAAGTTATTCCCCCTTGGATACACGGACTCTTACTTCTATTCCGTTAACCACTGCTTTTCGGATGTTACGCGCGCATTAGTCACACCGAAACTTTTCAAAGTCAAGCAAAAAAAAAGAATAAAAAATAGTTCTTTGAAGAGCAGCGTAGAAATGAAGCAGTACTACGCGTGGAAAAATCTGCCTCTTTCAGTAAAATCTTTTTAATTAATCTGCCTGTGGAAATTGTGCAGATTATGAAGAAACACACACAGTGTGGAAAAATGGTTTCTAAAGCTCGAGATTTCTTTTTGACTTTAATATTATCTGGACAAATAATATTTTACGAGAGCTTTAAGAAAATAAAAGAGGGTTACTGGTATTAATTTGTATTAATTTTTTTTTTACATATAATATACGTTCACATAGAAACAAAAAGCGTGCATCAATCTTAACCCGACTAGAATTTCTGGTCAAGCAGCTGGAACATTGATCAAGGATTGATCAAGTTTCAGTAAAGATATCTGTATTACAGAAGGCTTGATCAATCTTG